>CATIWJ010014932.1:0-28947 GCA_949640765.1 Croton laevigatus | reverse complement strand
CCTTTTTTTTCACAGTTAAGATTTGGGTTGGAGACAATTTGGGTCGTAAGTTCAAAACTTTTTGACACCCACAATTTAAATGATTATATCCTGTACCCGGCGGGTCTACATACTGAGACGTAGACGAAATTTCGCAAGTTAAAAAAAAAAAAAAAAATTACTAAAAATAAACTACTGCTAATATAATAAGAGGTAAAATATAAAAACTTCACAAAACATGGAAACCAAATCTCTGACCCATCTTTTGAGCGTCTGGATCAATTGGAAAATCGTATAAGAAACAAGAAATTAGCAGTAATGATGATTTTTTCACTATTGTATTATTGACTTATTATATTTATTAAATTACATTTGCCTGCAAGTATGATTGGTTGGTATAGTGTTAAATCAATCTTCCAATTTAAACATATAATTAGTGTATGCTTTTGAACCCTCACCCACCACCATATTTGTGCTTCTAATTAACTTAAATTATATGCACAATAATACCAAATTATGCCTTTTTTTTCCATTGTCTAACCCGTGAACATTACCAATTAGATTTATTTTTTTTTTCCCAGTACTTTTGCATTTTGACTTATCGAAATAGTAAATTTTTAAAAACGTTTTAGGAAAAAGTAAATCTGCTGAATATTTCAAGAATATATTAGTAATATTTGTTCACTAAAATAATTTCTTTTTCATTTTAAGTAAAAATTCACACTTCCTCAACATAAAAAATTGATCCATATGCATTAAAAACAAAAAATATAATCGTACTAATTTATAAAAAAAAATATCGAAAATTTCAATTATTTAAAAATAGATTTTACCCTCAAGAAACGCTCGCTGGTTATGGAGAATAGTGTTTGGTCTCTCCGATTCTGTTCCTCCTCCACAGAAAAAACGCAACAGCGCTTCCGACTTCCTCTTTTGTTCTGTTCTGCAGTATTTCTTCTGGACAAACCGTAGGTGTCATGTTCTGTCAGAAAACTTCGGCATTCTTCTGTAACTGAGGTAAAGGCTTCCTACCTTTTTCTTTTGTTCTGCTCTGCAGTATTCTAAATGAAAGCTTGTGATTTCGTTACTAGATATTTCAATTCATTTATCAGTAGATGCGCATACGCTAAAATTACCAATTTGGGAGAATAATTTTCATCAAAATTGAGGCTCTATATTTACATCTTTCGCCCAAAACCCTAAAAATTATCATTAATTTAAGTGTTAGATTCCTTTTAGTTATTCAGTTTTGGTTTGTTGAAACTGAGTGATTTAAACAATAACAACATGTTGAATTGAACAACTATGCGAAAAGATTTTTCTTTTACTTTGAAGAAGGTAAAGTCAAACAAGGAAATATGCTTATGATATATTGAAATGACCAAATTCATAATCGATTTGATATATGGAGAGTGTCATTGTTCATTTTGGATTTGGTATATGAAATAAGCACAAGCCTCGAGTTTCTGGATGGAAAATTTGATGAATTTCATTAGAAGTTTCAAATCTGATTCATTTGTTATTTGCACTTGGCAGAGTGATTGGCATATTCTTCCAATTTAAGTGGCATAAAAAATGAATGAAGATCGCTCAAAAGCTGCTTATAAAGATTTCTTATTGCAGTGGAGCCAGTGGCAATTACTTGATTCCATCCTCCCAACAGGAGGTTTTGCTCATTCTTTCGGTCTTGAGGCAGCAATTCAAGCTCACATAATCATGAGTTCTGAAGATTTCAAGACTCAAGTGATTCATATTTTGGAAAATACAGGTAGTTTGCTTCTTCCTTTTGTATACTCCGCAACCAACTCTCCAAATATCGATACTTTGCGAAAGCTTAACAGAATATTGGATGCAACTTTAACAAATGAAGTGAGTAGAAAAGCATCTATATCACAGGGATCAGCTCTCATGAGAGTAGCTGCAGCTGTTTTTACAGAAATCCCATATATTAAAACTATAAGAGACACATTTCTACATTCTGGGGAAGTTTCTTTTCACCATGCTTCTGTTTTTGGCCTCATATGTGGACTAATCGGGATGGACAGCGAGACCTCACAGAGAGCTTACTTGTTTATAACAATGAGGGATGCATTTTCTGCTGCAACGAGACTGAACCTGGCTGGACCTTTAGGTTGAGCCGTGTTACAACATGAGGTGTCTATTGTTGCTGAAACCATATTGAAGAAATGGATGAATCATTCAATTGATGAAGCATGCCAAACAGCTCCTTTGCAGGGCTGCCATAGTTATTTGTTTTCTAGATTGTTTTGCTCTTGATCTTTCAGGTAAATGCATGTTTCCCTTCTTAAATGTTCACTTTTCTTATGCAAATTTTAAGGATTTTTTATGTAACTAATCTTTATTCAAAATGATGGTTACATAACAGAGGAAATCTTACGTGACACAGTACATCATGAAATACAGATAATTACGCATTGCGAAATTAAACAAACAGAAATCATCCACCCCTTTTACGTTTTGATAGAAGTAAAGTTTAAAGGAAATAGGATTTGTTCAACCAGAAATCTCAATAGCCTTGACATCTGGTTTCTTGATTTCCTGCTTAGGAACAGTTACAGTTAGAACTCCATTTTCCATTGAAGCCTTAACTTGATCCATTTTGGCATTCTCCGGTAGCTGGAATCTCCTCATGAACTTGCCGCTGCTACGCTCTATGCGATGCCAAGTATCATTCTTGTCTTCTTTCTCCGCATTCCTCTCTCCGCTGATCTGCAGCACTCTGTCATCTTCAATCTCTACTTTCACTTCCTCTTTCTTAAGCCCGGGAAGGTCTGCTTTAAACACATGAGCCTCTGGTGTCTCTCTCCAATCAATGCGAGTGTTGACAAACACTGAATTTTCCCGAGAAACAATTGAAGAAGGAAAAGAAAAGTCTCGGAAAGGATCCCAGGCGTCCAAAGAAGAGAAGGGATCGAAAACACTGCTTCTTTGAGAGTTATTGAAGAGACTTGGAATCAAAGCCATTTCTTATTTACTGCTCAGAGAAATATTTAATTGCAAGCTGAAATTGTAGGTTATCTAGAGCTGCTTCTTGTCGATAGTGAGAAGGAATTTTTGTTTCATATTTATAGGAAGCAGAAGAGAATTCCGGTTGTTTCTCGGGAAACCTTGTGGAAAATTACATCCCAATCTGGAAAATTCTGGACACCTTAGCATAAAATAACTTGGGCTTTAGTGACTCCTCGAAACCTGAGGCCTTATGGATTTGGGAGGACATCTATGGAATACTATAGTCTTGCATGAGCTACATAAAATAAAAGGCTAAATTTTGGTAGAAAAGATTTATTTTCAGATCCTTATAGTTTGAGTTATTTTATTTTCAGGTCCTATTATTAAAAATCTATTTACAGCTACTCATATTCATGTTTTGGGAAAAATGAATAAGGTCCTTAAATTACTAAAAATTTCTTTACAACTACTCATTGATGTTTTGGAATGAATGAATTTTTTTTAAGACTAGAGCTTAGAGAATAGTCTTGCAATTATGTGGAATTCGATAGCAATTACTCCGAATGTTGTAGGGTTTGAGCTAATTAAAAGCAATTTCAAAAGCTTAGAATTAAATTCATACTTTTTTATTTTTGAACTTTCAATTATTAAAACTAAATTTTATAAATAAATTCCACAATTTTATGGAAATCATTTGTTCTAAATGGATCTTAAATTTTCTTTCCAATCACTAACAAATTTGGACTTACAATACCCAGGTTTTTTTTTTATCAAAGTCGATGTTTATTGGTTTGTTGCTTATAATCTACTTATGAAGTATTAATTGCTTAAATATAAGTTGAGACTTTTTTACCAAATTCCTGTCGGGAAAATTATAAAATCATTCTTGAGGTTTGTGAAAATAGATTGTTTTGTTGCTCTTGTTTTAAAAATATACTCTTTTATCTCTATATTTTGATTTTATTATACTATTTTCATCATTTTATTAAAATAATGTCATATTCTCAGTCAATTACATAATTAGCCTTACTAAATTTATGAGTTTTTATTTTTTTTCTCTTATAAATCCTGAATTCGTTACTAAAATTGTTTTGTACAGTATCTCTTTAATAGACTGAGTTGTTAGAAATTGAATTTTTTTTTGTTACGAGTGAAAATTAGACTATTTCTAAGTGGTTATTTTTAATTTTTAATTTTATTAAATTTACAACTCGTTGGTTTGCCAATTTTTCTAAACAATCTTAATTGTCCATGAACAAAACTAAATTCTAATTTAATAGTCATATAAGTATAGATTCGACGAGCATAAAAATGGTATTAGGAATCAAGTTAGCATAATATTTTCCTACATATGATTTTTTCATATGTTACTATTCTTCCGTTTTTTATACTTTTGTATAAAAAATTACACTTTTTTATGTGATAGTATGAATTTAATTAACAACATTAATTTATATTCACGCAACTAATTTTATTATTTGAGATAAAAAAAATTATAGATCGAATTTTATTTTTCTAATATTAGATAATTTAATATACAAGTTCGAGAGTTCCATCACAAACCAATCAAACATATTGTTCAAGAAAAAGGATAATAAAATTGATGTAAGCTTTACACATTACTATGAGTCAATTGATAGTATATATCTCGTGGGGAAAAAAAAAATTGATAGTATATATATTTGCTTACCTCGGCTTGGGAAGCGGTCCTCTCCTCCTTCAAACAAATCGCACGCAGAAAGAAAAGAAACGAAAAGAAAGCAAAAACCAGCTGCTGCTCTCTCCGTTCGCCGTCCACCACCACTGAGTCGGACGTAGCCACTCCCTTTGTCGCTCGAAAATATCACGCTGAGCAGAAACGGAAAGAATTGACGAATACAAAACCAGTCACTCTTCTCCAACCAAGTCCGCTGCTCCCTCCGTTCGCCTTCCACCTCCACCACCACCGACTCGCTGCTCCCAGTTTCCGTGCACTGTTCTCAGCTGGTGGTGGTCCTCGCCGTCAGTACAGGTAAGTGGTTTAATATTTTAGTTTGTTTTTTACTTTTTTTATGCTTCTGCAATATTAATCTGCCCCTGCCATGCCCATTGAGAAGAACATTTGCACTTGTGAATTGTGATTGAACATTTTGAACTTGTTTGAGTGGAATTACTGAAGTGATTGAACAATGAACATGTTTGTTTCATCTTTAATTTGATTATTGACAGGAATTTCTTGCCTCATAGTAACAATTGAAGTTAGTAAATTATTTTGTTTCATTGATAGTAATATATAATGTTAATGATAACTGGAATGGAGAAGAATGATGAAAGGAAATAATAGAAATTAGAGGCATTTGACGTCAAAGTTTAAACAATATTCAAAATTATATATAAATATAAAAATACACACATACACACAGAGTGATGTTTCACAATTGATTGCAACATTATCAAGGCCATAGTTTAATCGTAGAAAACCGTTTAATATTTAAGCTTTTCAAGGGAGAAGATATTAAGAAAGGGAGCCTTGGCGCAATGGTAAAGTTATCGCCACGTGACCAAAAGGTCACGGGTTTAAGCCGTTGAATCAGCCTCTTGCAGTAAATGCAGAGTAAGGCCCCTTTGTGTGTGTGGCCCTTCCCCGGACACTGCGGAAATGTGGGATACCTTCGTCCACTGTGCCTCTTTTTTTAAGGGAGAAGACATTGAATAAGGTAGAAGTAGAACTACTGCAATATTTAGAGTGATATATTGTTATAAAATATTAAAAACAATTGTATTGAAAGAAAAGTAAATGCCAAAATTTTCATTTAAGTTCCGTATAAAACACGTATTTATGGTATCGGTTTTTTAAAAGTCAACGTTTCTTTTTTTCCAAATATTGGACCTTTTTACCCGAGGTTGCGAATTAAATGCGAACCATTTAATTTGTATAATTGCCTAACCCTTTTTTACTAAGTTACAAAGTTGTATAGACCTAAAACCTCAAACCCAGCTCTCTCTCTCACTTTAGGTATGCAATTTCTATATTCATGTACTCATTAGCATTTTTCTTTTTAGCATTAACAATATTTGCAATCAATACATCAGATTCCATTAAAACCCTTATATCATTTGTTCAAAAAAATTAATTTTGGCATGCATTTCAAGTGTTTGATGGATATCCTGATAAGAATTCAATTTATTCGTATTCGTATTTATAAGCGTGAGGAGGGTTTAGGCTATCCTTGGCTGCGACCACTTCTTGGTATCAATCTTATTTCAAATTTTTGTTCTTTTCATTTAGATGTAAGCTGTGCTGTTCTTGTTTTGTTTTAACCTCGGATGTTGTTTGGTCTTTCTCATCAAACTGTCTTCAACTCCATGTTACCACTTACAGATTGTTTTCTTATTGTAATTGTTCTGTTTTCTGAATGCTAGTGTCATTATGGAAAATGAGAAAAGACTCCAGCTTGAGAGTTTTCTAAAACTCCTCCCCCCAGTAGAATTTTGCTGTGTCTACGGCTCTTCTCTTCATCCAAATAATCAGGACAAGGTTTTTCTTTTCCCCTCCTCTCTAGTCTCTGGAGTGATTTCTTTCATTTTCTTTTCAATTTTTGTGTGTGGACATGTATATTTTAAACATATTTTTAATTCCCTTGCTGAACTTGTGTTTTGTAGTCATCCATGGTAGATTATATTCTTGGCGTAGCAGATCCCCTAAAGTGGCATTCTGAGGTAAGAATCAAAGTTCAGATGCGTATATTCATGTTATATCTCTTCATTTGGGAACTGAATTTCTCTGTTTTCCTTTTTCTTTATCACAATGTGAAGAACCTGAAGTTGAATGGAGACCACTATGCCTCATGGCTAGTACATCTTGGTGGAGCAAAGCTGGTTCATTCCTCTCTCTCTCTCTCTCTCCTCCCACCCCACCAACACCCCCCCCCCCCCCCTTCTCCCCCAACCCCCTTTTTTTTTCACCTTATTGATGCAACTATAATTTTTTCATTATGCTAGATAACTGAAGTTGCAGATGGGATTGGTGTTGGGGTGCACTTCAATCCATTTGTAAGATGGAATGACAAGGTACTCGTTACTTTTCCAAATAGATCAACTCTTGATTGTACTTGTAATCCTTTGGCATGTTGTTTAATCCTGGTGCATTATTCATTTATGAGCAGGATGCTGTATCTTCTTATATGTGAGTGATTACTGACAGATGTTCAAATATGGGGTTGTCAGAATGCATGACTTGGTTCAGGACATAATGAACTGGCAAAGATTTTATTTGAGTGGCCGTCTACAGAAACCAGTAAGTATTCTCTTTTTTAGTTCAGCTTTGTATATTGTCTTATTAATATTAATACCCAATTCTTTGTGTTCCAAACTCTGTTTGGAACCAGTTCACAATTGAACTTGTCATATTATTGTCTATTTGTATGACCTCACTCTATAATTTGCAAATAAATTAGTTCTGTTAATATCACTATGGCTTGGCTATGTAATTACTCAGTAGTGTCATTGAACTAATTCATAAATGTCAGTGATGTTCTTCTGAGTTCAGCAGTGTCTTATTTTTCCCACTTACACTTTCCTTTTATCAGCTGCCTGTGCTCTGATGGATGTCTTACCCTTTTGTGTGACTAAAATTTCTGTTTTCAACAACTTGGTGATAATTATATTTTGTATGTCCTTGCATCTCACATTTGCTATTCGAGCCCGTACTTGCTGTAAATTCTCTTAACTAGTTAATTCCATTTGTCAGTTTGCAATTATCGTTAATTGAATTTTCTCTGCCCAGGTTCATATGCTAGTGGATGATTTGGATATTGAAAAAATCAACTCTGTCAACTTGAGGGCTGCACTATCTGCTGCTCTCCTTCTTTTACCATCCAAATTTACTGAGGTTTGTCTCTCTTTTGTGCTCACATTTTATAAATAGTGTCAATCCTTCAACATTTCTTTTTTCAGGAGGATCTATATTCCAAAATATGTAGTCTATCATATATGGGTGACTTGCGCATGCTTTTCGCAGAAGACAAAGATAAGGTAAAAGTTTAGAGAGCTTGGCTCAACAAACTTAATTCTAGGCCTTGATAATTTTGGCATGCTTAGTTTGACCATTTTGATCCAACTTCACTCTTTTTGGTTGAGAAGAGCCTTTTTCAATTCATTTGTACTGAAAAGAGGACTAACTGACCATTAAGCTTATAGATTCAAGTTCAAAAAAATTTAACCCAGCTCAAGCTCAATTCCAGCTCGGGAATTGGGGTTGAGCTCAACTCATTTAGAAATACCCAAGCCCAAGCTTTGCTCAGGCTTGATAAGTCAAAATAACTTGTTTTCTTGGCTTTTCTTAATTATTATTAATATTATATATTAAACTAGGCTCACAAGCCGACTCCTGAGCTTGCCTTGTTTATCTTTCAAACTGAATTCAACTAAGTCTTTAGCAAACTGATCCTTGAGTAGCTCGGTAGATGCTCCAGCTCATTTCCAGCCCTAAGTTTTTGCTTACTATTTTCTGATTTATAGAGTGGATCTCTAGCAATTGTCTCCTTTTTCTTTTAAAACTTTACTAGAGGGAACATTTGCTTTTGTCTTTTCCTGTGATATTGGTGGATGCTGATTCGATAGATATGTGCCACAGGTTAAGAAGATTGTACGAGGGCAATTTGGTCTATTTCAGTCTATGTATAAACCATTTCTTCAAGAATATGAGGCCAAAGAGCTGCTGAGATTCTCATTGTGCAGTGGTCACGAGGAAAATATCTCCCAGGTCTACTTCGATTCCCAACTTTGAATTCAAAACCTGTTCAATTCTGCACCTTTCGGTGGCATTTCTATTTTTGAGAGCTCAGAATGTTGTTTTTTATTGGATGAATAAATGTTCATTGCCTTCAATCCACCATAATATCTCTATGATTTGGACACTTGATATCTTGTCTGTCTTGTATTGGTCTTATTTAAATGTTTATCCATGAATTCTTATTTATAATTTTGGAACAGAGTAAGGAGTCCATTATCCAACGCATCATGAAACTTTGTTTCTGGTTCATATAGCTAGCAGCTCTTATGCATTCATGTTTTACAGTATTTAGTAGATGTTTCTTATGAAGCAATAGTGCCTGTAGAAACAAGTTGAGAAGTTTTTTACTTATTAAAGGGTTTTTATGGGCTTCATTGGATCCTTGAACTCCTAACAATGCTTTGGGAGGTATTCCTAGACTAATTATTGTTATATGAACTTTGGGAAATCCTTGGCTATAAGATAAAAGAAATGTTTTAAGCTCAACGATTCTTGTTTATTGAATAGCATATTGGCAGCACCGTCTTTTATGCGTACATGCGATTCTATGCTTGAATACTACTTCTATCTACATCTAGGAAACCTTATATATCCAGGTCTTTTCAAACCAGGATTGTAGTTTGCCAGTAACCAGCTCTCTTATTCATGCGCTGCCCCCACTAGTCCAAAGTAAGATGGGGATGAAGCTAGAACAGAAGAAACTGCTAAGCGATTCTGGTATGTTCTTCCCTTTTTTTTTTAAAATCCCTGATAGATTTAAAAGATTGAATGGAGCTCAATTTGATATTTGCATCACAGGATCTCACCTCCAAATTTTAATATTGTCTTTGTAAAATTGATTTAAACATTTGGAGGCTGACACATTTTGCTCCGAAGACAGCTTGCAGACTTTTAATATTTTAACATCAAGATGAGCATAGATTAACATTGTCTTCTCATATCTTAAATTTGTAGGGCAAGTTTTACACGAGGTCATAATCGGTTCAAGAGAAGAAGCCGCAAGATGTATGCAGAAGGTACTTAGGCGAACAGTGAGGATTTCCAGTGCAAGGCAAGCTGTGTCTGGTTTGCTGACTGCGGGTGGTGTTAACGCTTGTAGGTACCTTGGTAGTAAAATGCGAAAAGCATGGAAATCATGGACATGAAAATTTGACAGTCCGTCCTAGTGTGGGATAGACCATAAGTTCTTTTTGTTAGAGACTATATGATATTAAATGTAGTTACTAATTTTACAACTCTAGTAAAAATTTTTTTGTAATACTGATACTAACAACACTTTCAAGAACTTAGCAGTTTTTCATATGCGTTCTTCCCCTAAAAAAAAAATGTTTGTGCTAATTTTAAGTACTTAATATTTATATATTTTTTTAATATTGTTTACTTATTTGAATTTATTGATTGTATAAATACTTAATTGTTGGGAGCAAGATAAAAAAATAATAATTTTTTTTATTAGAATTGATCAAATATTTTAGAGATTTATTTTTTATAGTTGTACTAATTTAATATTACAATATTTTTAGGGAATTATTTGAATTTATGAAGAATGCTTTAACCATTAGTATTTTAATATTTATTTATTTCATAAAAATGAGTCATTTTTTATATATTAAAAAAAATTGATAATTGTTCATTTTTGTGGGGATAATTAATTTTTTTGAACATGTGAACCAATACTTACTTTCGTAAAAATGATTTCTTAAAATATGAGAAAGTTAAATTGCAAGACTGAAAAATGTGCATTAAAAAATTAATATTTATTTTAGTTAATTATAATTTAATCAAATGTATTTGTTTAAATTTCCTAGAGAAATGTTATTTTTATGCAAATACAATAAATTTACTTTTTTATTTTTTGTTTTTCTCAAATTTTATATTTTTAAAATTCTTTATACGAAAATTTGAATTTCAATTAGCAAACACGTTATAAATAAAACAACTTAATTTCAAAAATTTAATCACAAATAGTATAATTCCGCGAAGTATATAACAAAATGAAGAATTGCTCTTAGGTATGTGGATTTATTATTTAAAAATGATTTTATTGATCCTTGGCGTTTTGGTGGGTTCTTCTATTGGATTTTTATGTTAAATGTCAATCAAAAAGCCTAAAATACTCTTGAAAGAATTAACATAGAGACTTAAAAGTAATTTTCCCATAATAAAAGTGCTATAATTTTTCCAGTTTAATCTAATTTTCAAACTCCATTTAAGAAAAAAAAAATTCTAATTTTCAAACTGGAGAAATTTATTGTAAATTCATAAAAATAAGGGACTTGTTGGTAATATTGCCTTATAAAATCAATGAACCCTTTACATTTCTTCGTTGCCACTCCATCTTACCGCTCTTAGCTCTGGCACACTGCCGTTCGAAGTTAAATAGATTTCCCTCTCTGCCACCGTTGTTGTCACTGGAACTATCGGCAGCCTCTATTCATCCATTTGTTGTCGCATCGGAGAACGGAATTCCTCTCGTTCGAAGGAAGCGGTTCTTACACTCTCTTCAGTCTCTTGCATAATCTCCCCACTGATCTACTCTCCTCTCGTAAGTCAATCAGTTTCTCTCGATTTCTATCTTTATTTTACATTTTATTTTAATTTAATTTTTTCGTTTGTTGTTTTGGACCTTCTGATTTGATGAATTTTTGGCTTTATTTTTTTTCAAATTTTCATTTTTACTCAATTTAGGGTTTGAGTTGAAAATTTTGTTACTCAACAGATAGGTTGTCGTGCCTTGCTTTTTATCCAAGATTGCTCAACTTTGGAGTTAATTAGATTAGATTAGATCTCCTTGGTAGAGTTTTTTTAAGTAAGATTGTAGGGTTCTTAAGAGTAGTATTTGTTTCTTTAGTTTCGCATGTCTTTAATGAGCTGTATGAATATGGAGAATTGAAGACATTGATACCCTTTTTTTGTTGCCTTCCATAATTAATAACTAGAGCAAATTGATTTTGGACGACAGATATTTTGAAACGCCAACAATGTCGACGTCTTATCTGCCTGCAACTACTGATTCAATTGCTCAGGCTTTAGAAGCAAAAACCCCGGTTGAATCTATTTCGATCTATTACCGTATACTGGATAATCCATCGTCGTCTCCTGATTCTATAAGGATTAAAGAACAGGCTATCACCAATCTCTCAGATCTCCTCAGAGAAGAGCAACGGGCAGAGGAGCTCCGAAGCCTTCTGACTCAATTAAGGCCCTTTTTCGCTTTGATTCCAAAGGCAAAAACTGCTAAAATTGTTCGTGGGATAATTGATGCAGTATCTAAAATACCAAACACATCTGATCTCCAGATTTCTCTTTGCAAAGAAATGGTACAGTGGACCCGAGCTGAGAAGCGAACTTTTCTTAGGCAGAGAGTTGAAGCAAGGCTTGCATCCCTTCTGATGGAAACCAAGGAGTACTCGGAAGCATTGAATCTCCTTTCTGGCTTAATCAAGGAGGTTAGACGACTTGATGATAAACTTCTTCTCGTGGACATAAACATATTGGAAAGCAAGCTTCACTTTTCTCTAAGAAATCTTCCCAAAGCCAAGGCTGCACTGACTGCAGCAAGAACAGCAGCCAATGCTATTTATGTTCCACCTGCTCAGCAGGGTACTATTGATTTGCAGAGTGGGATCCTCCATGCAGAAGAGAAGGATTACAAAACTGCATACAGCTACTTCTATGAAGCATTTGAAGCTTTCAGTGCTCTTGATGACAAACAAGCAGTATATAGCCTTAAGTATATGTTGTTATGCAAAATCATGGTGAGCCAAGCTGATGATGTTGCAGGAATAATATCAGCCAAGGCAGGGGTCAGATATGCTGGGGTTGAACTGGATGCAATGAAGGCTGTTGCTGATGCTCATGCAAAACGCTCTCTAAAGCTGTTTGAGATTGCGCTCCAGCAATATAATGCACAACTCGAGGAAGATCCCATTGTTCACCGTCATCTCTCTTCTTTGTACGACACTTTGTTGGAGCAAAATCTCTGCCGGTTGATTGAGCCTTTCTCCAGAGTTGAAATTGCTCATGTTGCTGAACTTATTGAACTGCCAATTGATCATGTGGAGAAGAAACTATCTCAGATGATTCTGGATAAGAAGTTTGCAGGAACTTTAGACCAGGGTGCTGGATGCCTCATAATTTTTGACGATCCAAAGACAGATGCGATCTACCCAGCAACATTGGAGACCATCTCCAACATTGGCAAGGTTGTTGATAGCTTGTATGTGAGGTCAGCCAAGATAATGGCATGAATTTCTAGAGGTAGGAGCAGCTTTATAGCTGCTACATGCTCTTCTACTTGCAAGATTTTCTCGCTAAGGTGCATTCTAGCCAAAAACATCCATTTCTTCTATTTGTTAGCTATTGGGTCATGTAGTTCACTGTAGCTTTGTCAGTGACTAATTTCTTTTCTCTTTCAGTGGAATTCTTCTTGGGCATATTGGTTGTCTTTAAATACTTTTTTATTCCTTTTTATATAATGCACTTGACTTCTTTGCTTGTCTTGTTTCCTTGGAAAAACATGATATACATATCTATTAACTGCTTTGATTGTGAAGCTATGTTTTCCTTTAAGAACATGATATCTATCTCAATTTTTTGAAGGGCTCAGCATATGAGAGAAATATGGGATATGACAGAAGTTCATATTACAATTTAAATAATGTCATTAGTTAGGCTTTTATTCTTTGGATCCAGAGTTTTTTTTTTTTAACTTAATGCCAACATCTAACAGGCATTGTTTTGAGAGGGAATTTTCTGTACGGTTATGTTTGAGTTAATTGCGTCTCTGAGAGCTGCAGTGTGTAAATGTTGCGACTTGAATTGTGAACACTATAAATATGGTGAAGCGTCTGTATGGTATTTGTATTTTTTAACTGCTTTGCTTTGCTAACTGGAAATAAAATGCCTTTTGTTGTGCTATGGTTGCTTTGCTTGAAAGAAAAATATTATTCTGAAGTGCATTGCAAATTATGACATTTACTAGATTTCTCTTTTATTTTTTAACCCTAGTTTAGTGATTCCATCTCTAGTTCCCTTCATTTTCGGCTCCTTCATCATGTACTGGGATCAGTTGGCTTGAGATTTAGCATGATCATTTCAAGAAAGATGATAGAGGAGCCCAATTTTGTAGTCGTCTCAAATTTTGTTTTTGTTCTTGTTTTCTATCAAACATTTATCAAATTGTAAGCAACTTTGTCTCATACTAGCTATTTGCCATTTGAGATTATATCAAATAGGTCTTCGATTTGACTTTGGATACATCCTATTTTAATCCAGTGAGTAATTTGTGGTTCAGATTGTTTGGATATAATCTGGTACCATGTGGATCATTTTTATCAATTTTACCATGTGGATCATTTTTATCAATTTTCAGGTTGGTTAGTTTATTATCAATATGTTTAGTTCATGTTTTAATCATATGAAGTAAAATGATTTTAATAATGTTAATACTACCTCCTTTTTTTCTTAATAGAATGGATAAATATTTGCATTTTCTTGTTCCAAGTAAAATAGATAAAGTAACTTTGATGGGATGTTTATTAGGGGTAGGGTTGCAAATGAGCTAAGCTAAGCTGAACAAAACACTGCCTTGGCTCGGCTTGTTTGTTAAATACATATGTTTAAACTCGGCTTGTTTAAACTTGGCGGTGCTCAAAAGCTCGTTAAGAGCTCAGCTTGTGAGCTCGACTTATTAGCTTGTTAAAAGTTTTCGGCTCGAAATCAACTTGTTAGCTTGTCAAAGCTTGGCTCGAATGCTTGTTTGGAGTTCTGCTCATGAGTAATAGTTTTTAGGTTTAATGTTTTTTCACTTTTTAAAATGAAACCATTTATTATTGGGTTTAGGTATATGTTCATGAACAAACTGGCGAATATGCTCATGACATCTAAATGAAACAATTTCGTGAAGCAGCTTGTGAGTTTGTGAAGCAAGCTCGACTTACATTCCGAAATACAGAAATTGTCAAAACGATTCTAACTTCATCAATAAAAGAGGTTTTGAATTCCGAACAACCTATATCAAGTTCTTTATCCAAAAAAAAAAAGCGCAACCTATATCAAGTTGATTTTTTTCAACTCTAATTCAATTTATTAGTTAAAGATAGATTGACCGTAGATGAGGTATTGTTGTTAATCTGCCTTCTTTTCTTTAAGAAGTCAATAAAAGTCAAAATCTTTCCATATTAAGCTAATTTTTAGCTATTATGTTTTGCAAACTTTGAAGAACAGTAAACTATACATATTAGATCAGTGATCACCATAATATAGTGATGCCTTAAAATGTTACGTCGATTTTCAGTTGTACTACCTCCATTTTTGTGATTTGTTTATATTTCTCTTTTTTGGTGTCTTTTTCAATTTTTTATATTTCCATTTATAAGTTTTGTAATTATTTATTTTTTTATTGGTATTGATGAAAAAATAAATTTTTTAAAGGGTTAGTAATTATTTATTATTATTCTTGCCTTGATATTAGTGAAAAGTTGATTTGTGTTGATATTGATGAAAATATGGTGTAAAGAAATGAGAAAGAGGGAGGTAGTATTTATCAAGTTGTCCATTTTCTTAAAGCATTTGTTCAGTAATTGCACCATTCATAAATTTATTTATGGGTTTTGCCATATGCATCCCTTAGGGCTGCATATAAACATTTAATAAGTAAAAAATTTTTATTGGAAAAGTAAGAAGTCAACTTATTTTTTTTTGAATTTTTCTTGGAGAAGTGAGAAATCAACTTTTCCAATAACAATCTTTTCTCGTATTAAATGCTTATATGCACTGCATATAGTAAATCCCTTTATTTATTAAGCTCTGTTCAATTGCATTATAAATTGGATAGGCTAAGTTAAAATTTTTTATTATGGCAGGATGTGAACTTGCATCGTCATAACACAGCCATTGTTGAAATATTTTAGTTTGTGAATGAATTTTCTGGTTTTATTATGTTTTTTTTGCTTCATTATTATAATTTCAGAATTTAATTTGAGTTTTCAGTTCTATTATTTTTGAGCTGACAACGGTTTCCTTTTACTATTTAAGTTCAACAACAAAAAAGTTAAGCATACATTTCTATTACTGATTAAAGCTAGCCAAACCAGATAGAAATGATTCTTTTTTCTTGGTTCGAATCCCGTCCTCTTGAAATACTTCTAATTTTTATTGGAAAAGTGGCATCTCATTCTCTAATTGACCTCATGAATCTCAAAATGTGTGGTTAGTTTTTCTGAACATTTTTTATAATACAAAATTTATAGTACATTCTAAACTATTCCTTTTATATCTATGTGAAGTTGGTCTAATATTTTCTTTTTCTTCTCATCCTTTGCAATTGCAACTACTTTTAGAGCAACGAACCTCTTGAAGCCTCTAATCAAATAATTAATTTGAAACGTAATTTTTGTTCGCCGTTTTCCTCCATTACCGCCAGTATAATAGAGCTAAATAGATTTATTGTCTATAATCTATTTGTTTTAAGTATCCTTTTTAAAACACCAACCTCGTTAATTTTTCACTTCAACATTTATTGTTTTATAAAAGAATATTCAAAACAATTCGCAATTACTTCAAGCACTTTTTAAACAACTAATTTTATCGAATCAACTAATTTTATCGAATGCTTTCATTATGGTGGTAGTGATTCCTTTAAACCATTTAAATCGGTGCTTGAGTTAGACTCATATAGATTTTTTTTTAAGAATAAACAGATTTTTTTTTCCTTCTCAGGGAAATGTATAAAATCTCTAACAACATTCGTAAAAAAAAATAGAAAAACCAACATTTTGGTGGTCGTAGGGTCACGTCGCTGGTAACCTACAAAATACAACTTTTCCTTTTCTTTAAAGAAAAATATTGATATTATCTTTTCATAATATAATTATTAAAGAATATATAGATTCAATTTAAAATAAATAAATAATAATGAAGGGCGTCGTACAACGATCCACGTAGAACAGGTGCTGACATATTTTAATTAGGGTTATGGTCATGTCGCTGCTAAGCAACGTCAAACATAATTATTGTAAAAAACCTTAATGCAAGTAATTTATTTGCTTAATTAGTAATGTCCTAAATTTGCAATAATTGAGGAATATGTAAAACATACATTTTGCCTTGCAATCTTCTATGTAACATGATGTTGGTGCAGCGTATATCTTTTTCTTGCCATTAAATTTTAATTTCTTGTTTCCCCCGAAAGTCTATAGTTGCTCTCTGCTTCATCGATTCTTCTAGATCGACGAAATTTCCTCAGCCACGTCTACCATTTTTCTTAGTCTTTTGTTATTGTTTAATTTTCATATTTTATTGGATAATATATCTAAAGAACGTCCGTTTAGACAATATTTTTGATATAGTCTTTCAATTTTGATCAGCTTTAAGTTTTTCTTCAACCAAAAAAAAATTTTATGTTGGATCTCAACTATATTATAAGATTTATAAAAAGATTCAGATTCGAACAATTATTGATTTCCATAAGAAAAGGCAAAGAAATTAAATAGTATGGTATATATCTCATCTTTCTAAGTAAAGATATTTATTTAATCGAAAATCTGAATTTGAATTTAGCACTTTTTTTTTTATGTAAACATTTTACACACGTACGTAATTCACATACTCAAAGATGATGGACTTTTGCTGTATTTATGCGGCTCAAACACGGGTTCTCTTAACTCCACACCCTGCTTCTTACGGTTAGACCCACCCCTCACTCCCTGAATTCAGCTATAATGGGGATTATATTTGATTTTCTTTATGCAAACTATATCCAATGAGAGTTTTAAATATGCTTACTAAAAAAGATAAAATTGTGAGCAAAAGGTAGCTGTTAGTAGTTGTTAGATTGTTGTGAGTTTTTAATATTAGCATAATAATTGCTTCAAATTGCAAAAGTAATACTGCCATTATAATGGAATTAACCTTGGATTAAGTAGATAACCGATGTAATTAAGAGGTTGTTGATTTATTATTAATTACTCGAAATATAGAATGATCTTCTTAATTGAGTTTTCTGAGTTGGTGGTGGCTTTGCTTTAGATACACATATATTTATATGAAATGGGTATTATGTTATGTCTTTCTACAAAAGAAAAGTAGTTTGGTGGAAGCAATGTGAAATCAAATTATACTATGAACAAAAATAAAGTATATATGTTCAATTTCATTATCCTTTCAATTCCAAAGGGCCCCTCTCTTCTGTTTCACTACATCCATAAATTGGTATGCTAAATTAGACTAAGGATTTTTAGTCTTTTTTCTAGAAGAAAATTTAATTTCTTTTTAAAGTGTTTATCCCCGAAAACAAACTGTTAGAAAACCCACATCCTTCGGATTTTAATTTTACAAAAAATTGGTGATAAAATTATTTTGATTAAGCACGTGCCAAACTAGTCAGTCTTTGAGAATGGTTTTAGAGTCGCTATCAATTACGGGAACAAATTTTAACCTTTTTCAAAACATTTAATTGACTCTATTTTTAGTGAAAATGCATTGTCTCGAACCTATAATTCTAAGAAAGGGAATAAGTTATGCCGTGTAGATATTGCACCTAAACAACGCTTGGATTTACTGGACTCACCTAAAGACTTTATCTTTTTAAATTCATTTTGTTTTAAAAGAATCAATTATTAATTTTTTTATGTTAAACGGACCTCTAAATTATTTAAGAATAAATTAATCGCATCATTTAAATATTATCATTTATTTACAATTAAATCCATGCATTCATCCATAAACAAAATATAAGGAACTAAAAATAAATTAATTATTATAAATTGGTCCTATTTAAATTTACATTCTACCCTTTAATCCCTAATTCTCCGATCCCCACCTAGGCATGCATAATACTACACTGGGTTCCCTTATTTGTGCACTAATATGCAAAAGGAAACCAATAATCATGCTTATCTATAGTCATTCGCAAAATAAGCATACTTTAAACAAATTATTTATTTATTAACAAAACATTCCATCACATCCTACATGAATTATAAATAATACATATATACAAGTTATAAATACAAAATCCCTAAATGTACAATCGCATTTTAACAATAGATCAAAGCTAGATCAAACAATTTTGGCACCCAACACTTTTATTTCAAAAACACATATACTGATCCATTGTATCTTTCACAAAACAAGACCTGAATAGCATGGAAAAGCTTCTTGGAACAAAGCAAAGCATGCCTTTTGAACTGAAGAGCAGTACCGCCACGGCACTGTTCTGTGTCGTTGCAGTACTGCTTTTCAATCTGGAAAAAATTTATTTATTTTTAAAAGATATTTGGCTACTAGAGCCATAATTTGCGCCACCACAGTATAGTTGTGTACTATGGCGATACTATTTTAGCTCTGAATGCATTGTTCACAAACTTTCAAAGGTCCAGAATCTTTATTTTATTGATTTTACATTGGAGAAATGAAGTTAGGCCTTCAAGGTCTCTCATTTGGATACCCTTAAAACCCTAGGTTTTATTTCTCAAATGAAATCTTGTAACTCACTCAAACTTATTTGGGTCTTAAAAAAAAAAAAAGAAGATTTAACAAGATCTAGAGGAGAAAATGCAAGATATGCAATTAAGTAAAGGCAAACAAGAAAGTTTAGATGTTACATAGCCCTCAAAAAGACTTAGAGCTTTCAACACTTAAAAATGGCGGTCACCAACAAGTCTTCTTCTTCCTCTCTTCTATAAAACTCACAAACTACACACTACAACTCAAAAAAATCTACTTGCTTTTTGTCAGTAAACAAAGGCTAAAAGTAGATTCCAAGCCAAGAATGGAAGGAAACCTCTAATCCTTTTTGTGTTTTTTCCCTTTGTCTCGTAGCACAAAATAAAAAGGAACCCTATAATTACTCTTGGGAAGAGAGAAAATTTGAGGATACTATTGTTTTTCTCCAAATGGCTAAGATCTCGCTCCTGACAGTAGAAAGTGATGTTTTTATAGTAATTTTAGGAAATAACAACTTAGACACGTGTCAATTTGACAAAAAGCCGTCTTTCAAAAAATAAGTGAGTGCCACCGCGACAGAGGACTATGCCACCTTGCCAAAACAGTGCTGCCGTGGTAGAACAGCACTGCCGCAGCCATGTTCTCCGCCAATTTCATCAATTTCTTGAAAGACACAGAAACGCATCGAAACTTATCAGGAACTCTTCTAATAGCACCGAAGGCTTTCCGCAAGGTTACCATACTGGTCGGACAAGGTTAAATATGACTTTTCTAAACGAAATAATTTTACCGTAGAATACCTAGTTCTGCGAACAAAAAGCTATCAACATCAAACGGATGAATCTTTCGCAAGTTTCAAAGGTTTTTACATGTGTGCAACAAATAAGTTTTTAAAGAAACTTTTATATTTTAAACAAGTATTTAGTGTGAGATTGAGATGAAAACATGCAAATGGCATTAGTCCATTCTAGATGCTCCAGTCTGATATCATCATTGGACTTTTTTTTTTTTGAGTGTTAACATAAAGATAATATGATCAAAATCAAGCCAACTTTAATTATTAGTTAAATTTTCTTTGAATTAAATAACAATTATTATAGTATATGAAATAAATTAAGATTATATTTTTTATAAACTCACTTGAAGTAGAGATTGAGTAAGAAGCAACTTGGAAAGATTTTGAGCACTACGTGGACCACTTATTTGTAGACGGATATCCCTCGCCAATTAGTGGTTGATTGTGAGCTTTTTTGTAGTGGATGGAGTAATTATCAGATAATAATTACTGCTCGATTCTATTTTTTTTTTCTAAACAATATATTATTTAATTGAGATACAAAGAAATTGAGGAACTAGAAAAACTTCAAACTGAATTAATGGGAATTAATCAACTTTTATCAATCATCAGTTTTATAAGTAATAAATGAATAGTATTTTAAGAAGTATTTAATTTCAAAATTAATGAAAAATAAATTGGAAAAATAGAGATACGACAAATTAGCTTTTTAATTTCACTGTAAAAATTTAATTTGCTTGTTTAGTTTTGGTCTCATTTGAGCGTGACTTTTTTTTTTTTTTCTTTTGAGTGATGATGGCATACAAACCATTTTTTTTAATTTTTTTTTCCTTTTCAAATCAATTTTCTATATTTAATTTTTAAATCAATTTTATAATATCACAGTTTGTAAATTTAATTTTATTTTAAAAATATAACATAAAATCGTTGAGATTGTTAAATTTAATAATTTTAATTATTTTATATAATATTTTTAAAACAAAATTAAATCTGTAAATTTTTATCTCTAAAAAATGATGTCGAGTATATAGGTAGACAATTTATTATTAAATTAAAAAAAATCAAAAAATTAAAAGTTAAATGCGGCCGTCGGTATCATAGCCTTTTATTTCATTTGACTGTGTAGATGGTTACATGAAATGAAAGACAACCAATGAGGGATTGAAAACATGTATGGATTGAAGTTTCCTTGCGACTTTGGTTTGGGGGTAGTCAACACCTCACCTCACGTAACCTATTAAGCAATGCTTCACTCCAATCAAACTAAAGAAAATAATAAAATATTAATACTACTTTATATGGGGTATAACATTAATATCAAAAATTGCAGTTGGAAGATGGCTTCTGTTTAAATATTTATTTTGGGAAAATCTACTCTCCAACCAAAGATATGCTACCACGTGTGTTAAAAATAGAGAAAATGATAAATTTACGTGTTTTAAAATAATAGAAAATTTGCTTATATAAAAAGTATTTCTAGGTAAAAATATAATTTTATTCTTCAAATTAAAGATGATGTAATGAGGTGGACTTGTCCGGGGGTATGGGGCTATCGCAGATGGAAAGCATATTCATTCCGTGGCTAACCCACTCGAGATCGAATGTCACATAAATCTCCATTCTCTATTCTCTATTCTCTAGATGCTGCATAACGAGTGTATAAAGAAAAGAGGTGAATTTGTGCACAATGCAAATAATTGTGTCCGGTTAGTGCTTATTTATATGGCTACAATTAGTGTGTATAGACACATGTGCGAAATTAAAGAGAGGTGAGTAAAAGTTGTAATATTTGAATGCACAAAATTAGAAATTTGTGGCCAATTTTCACAATTACTTTTGTTGAATAGAAAGAGTTTGCGGTATTATAATTGCGCGTAGTATCCAATAGCGATGGGAAAAAAAGAGCAAAGGGTCACATTGTAAATCATTTTCATTGAAAGTGTGAATTACCTCTGATGAACACCCAAAAGTGAAGGGACGGGCGACCAACTACAAGTTCAAGCAACGCAAATAATTCAACCTCAATTTGAATAATCTTTGAAATATGCTTCATTTCGTTACTTTTCCTTCTCATTTCTCGACACGACTAACACATAAAATAAATATATTGAGATTGAGATCAAATGAATTAATGACATGAATAACACGACATGTTAAGGACACAATTAAAGTGGCTAGCTCTCAAATTGATTTGAATAACCCATTAACCTATTTGACTGAAGGATAGAATGATAATTGTACTGGGTTAAACTTATAATCCTAGACTAAAACACCGTAATTAATTTTTCTATTTCCATCTCTTCTCTCAAACTGCTCCTTATGGCTGCTCACCAAATAAGTCAAATTTTAATTATGTTTATGTTAGTAATTTTGAATTTTATTGTTATAATAAATGACAACATTTATTTGTTTAAAGCATAACTATAAATAACTCGAGTAGGTCATAAGTTTTTTGAGACTTGATTTGGTAGAAGTTCATTTGAATTTGGATCAAAATATAAATGAGTCGAACTTAAGTTAAGCATTTCGAATTAAAATAATAAATGAGTCAAACTTGAATTTAGCTCATGAGCTCACAAGCTGGCTCGCGAACCTATCTCATCAAACCCATTTGGGGACTTGGCTTGGTGAGCCTAACGTCTTAACATATCGAGCCCGAACTTAAATACAAACTGATATGTTTGAGCTCATCCGACAAAGCTCAATCATTACTATTTCTTAACGAGCTGAACTCGAATATAATTCTCAAGCTTGAATTTGAACTTGGTTGAACCTTTTAAGTTTGGCTTCATAAAATTACAGTTTACCTCGGCTTGGTTTATTTACAACCATAGTTTATATATATAGAGGTTAATGGAAGAATTATGTGAAATAGGTTAAATGAGTAGGTAAAGATAAGTTGTGTTGGGTTATAAAGGTTAAATGAATGGCACTATTATAAAATGCGTTATATGAGTCCACACGATATAACTTTTAAATGGGTCGTGTTGTGTCAACTAATTTATTAAATGGATCGTGTCAGAGTTGAAGCTAAATGGATTGAAGGGTTAGCTCAGTTCGACACAAGCATGTATTACTACCCTTACATGATCTGACTTGTCCTGACAGGAACCATCAAGTTTAGTCTGGGTTTCTCCATCCTTCATGTTTGTTGCAAGTGTACTCAAAATTTTCAGGTTTTTTACCACAACCAACTAGATCCTAACCAATTTAACAAAGTAATACGTTAAAATCCAACCCTCCTTTAACCTGAAACAAATATGATCCGAAGTAAAATCAAATTCAGTCTAGATTGCTGTGTTCAACAACAGTTTTTAGCGTTTTGACCAGTGAAAACACTAAAAGCTTTTTTTTTGTAGCGATCAGCAAAATAGCTTTTGAGATAACTTTTAACTGTTTAGCTAGTGTTTTATCAAAGGCTAAGTTATGTAACTTTAGCTTTTAGCGTTTTATAAATAGTTACTGTAAACAACTAACAGTTATTCAAACAGCTAAACACTACTCAAACAACTAATTTTATTGAACACACCGTAAATATATTTAGATGTAAATTTAATTCGCACCTAATTAGTTATTGTCTAAAAAAATAATATGTGCTTATATACAGAAGGATAACCCTTCTCTTATAAATTCTCACTAAGTTAGTTACAAGTTGTTACTTAAGTATCAATGGTTTTAAATGTCCTGCTTCTTAAGAAATTAAATTTTCAAAAAGTACAATTGTAATGAAATTATTTATTGGAAAGTATGCAATAAATATTTTTTGATTTATTTTTTTAACTAGTGGAGAGATTAATTATTTAATAAAATATAATATTAAAATATCCTATATATTTTTACATTAAATATTTTTAAATATAAATATAAGGATAAAATATAAATTATCCATAATTCTAACTAAAAAAATACACTTTCTTGAGTTAGGAAAAAGAAAGTTACTTGTGGGAGAGAAATTGAGTTTTCTAATTCTTGAGAACTTCAAATAAACGCTCATCTCTCTGAAAATTTGGTTACTTCTCAGAAAATTAAACTTTCTATTTTTACTTATTTTCAATCAAATGATACTTAACTTTTAACTTTTAATGAAGTGTTAAAATAAAAACAACATTGTATTAAGAGTAGCTGAATAAAAATTTAAAATTTTGGATAATTATGATATTCTTCTTCCTAGTTGAAACTCTAAAATATTAAAAATTGGATCGCAAGGCAAATAACATGTTTGGTAGTTTTATTAATAGTAAATAGTATAATATTTTTAACATTGAGTAAATAGCACGTTACAAATTTAAAATCCAATTATATTCTTATTAATAAATAATAAATAAAAAAAGCAACCCTAAATAATCTAAAACAGAAAACTCATCCGATTCTAAAAAATGGTTGGATCTTTATCTTTTTAATTACTTACATAAAAAAAATTAAATAGCAACAGCAACTCGATGGGAAACATAAGGACCGTTGCCTCCTCCTCTACTGTCGACACGCCCACCGACATGAAGCCCGGAGACAACTGAACATCAAGCCACAACCATCAGCCCACCATATATATACCCATATATACCCTATATATACTGGTATATGGTATATATCAACCATATACCGATTTATACGACTTTACTTATTCATATGAAAAATACTAGCCGCCTCTTCTCTAAAGATCACCATCTACTATATCTATATATACTCTATATATACCAGTTTATGGTATATATGACATATATGGTATATTTGAACCATATATCGGTATATACGGCTCTATTTATTTATCTCCAAAATCCTAGCCACTTTCCTTCTAAGATCACCATTTGCTATAATGTTTCAATATAAACATTCCAAAAACATGAAAAGCATGACCACTGTAAACATATTGAGATGAAGATCAACCGCCATATAGGCTTTCTCTCCACCAAAAATTGAATCCCTAATTCTTTCCAGCGAAGATCAACCGCTACTAGTTCGGAATATTCAAAATTCTTTTCTTGAACTTTATTTTCGACAATGGTTATCGTTTCCGATTATCGGCAAGTTTCATTAAAATTGAAATCGAGGTTGAAAAAAAGAAGAAGAAGGAAACATTGTGATATGTTCTCCTTAACTTTTCTTACACCCATTTATGATATTATTATGAGATATTTACAGAAACCTCCATGGGTTTTTATATATTCTACATTTTCCTCCCTATTTTTTTTGGGACAAAAATCTCCTTGCATTTCAATTCCGTTAGACAAATATATCATTTTTTCTATTTCTTTTGTTAAAATAACGGTAGAATGACCAACATGTAATTTTTATAGGCCCTTTTAAAAAAACTCAAAAATTAAGGAACTGTTTTGAAATTTTACTTTCTTCAATCTTGTTATATTCTTCCCACAGGAAGCCCTAGCCGCCGGCCTCCCTACACAGCTGCAAGACTAGACTAGGACGAATATGGACGGTTGCGTTTGGATTTTGATGGTTATAGTTCGATTTTTGAAATCGAAAAGAAAACAGAAGCATATCTGTAATGAATGAGGCCTTTCGTTTTCATTTGCCTGCAACAAGAATGCTTGCAAAAAGGGAAATGAATTGGTTACTACATATTCGAAAGGGAAACCAATGCGAATCATGGCTGGATGGCTATATTTCATCATTTGTTTTCTTTTCCATTGCAAAAGTTTTGTTTTGGGTGTCCATTGTTATTGACCAAGAACAAATTTTTTTTCTTAATAAAACTAAAATCATATTTGAAAAAAAAAAACTCGCTCATCACAAGAGTTTTAGGTTTCAACGTTCTTTATCAAGATCAAAACACTTTTTCTTAATTACAAACATATTTAATAAAAAAAATTCTAACATCTTTTAAAGTTTATTTAATTTACTCATTAAAATCTGAAGTAATGGGATTCTTCATCCACTGTGTAGGGAAGAACAGAGCAAGGTTGAAGAAAGTAAAATTTCAAAACGGTCCTTAATTCTTGATTTTTTTAAAAAGATACGTAAAAATTATATTTTAGTCATTTTACTGTTATTTTAACAGAAAAAATAAATATAACAGTATATTTTTTTAACGGGATTAAAATATAGAGAAATTTTTGTCCAAAAAAATAAACATAGATAAAAATGTAGAATATGCGAAAATTTAGAAAATTTTTTGTAAATATCCCTATTATTATTATAAATGTAAATCCCTATAAAAATACTATTTACTATATTTTTCAAATTATATACCATTTAATCTTTTTAAAAATTTGTATACCTTTACATTTTCCTTAAAAAAAATTTTTGAAAAAAAAATCTCCTCTGGCTTTGGATGGTCCTCAAAAGTGGGACCAGAGCTTGTCCGGCCCAATTCTATTGTGAAATGCCGGCCCATAAGTCTTAACGATCTTAAGATTTTGTCCACTTGTCAGCTTTGTAAGGCTATGTTGCCGCTAACACGTTATTACAAATTTTCTTTTTTAAATTTTAAGCCCCAACGAAAATGGTATTTATCCTATCTACGTATTCACCTATCTCAATTGGGATATTTACAAAAAACTCCCTAATTTTACCTTTATATATATAATTTTTTCCTTATTTTTTTTTTTAACATAAATATCCCTATAATTTAATTCTGATAACAAAAGTATCTTTTTGTCTATTTTTTCTGTTAAAATAATGGTAAGACTAAAATGTAATTTTTACAGGCCCTTTTAAAAAACTTAAGAAATGAAGAACCATTTTGAAAATTCTCCTTTTTTCAACCTTGGCTCTTCATTCTTCCCACTATTGAAGACGCCTCCCTTGTTCCTTGGTCCGCCTCCGTCCAAGCTGTCACCATCGATCGGAGCCACCACCGTCAATCCCCTCTTCATTCGACGCCTACACGGTCTTAAGTAACCCACCGATCGAATTCCTTCGATCCTCACTTAGCACTAGCCAAGACCCACCATCGTTTTCTACTTTTGATTTCAGCAAAACCCACCAATCGGGTTCCTTTGTTTCACAACCAGCACCATCAATCTCTTTCTTCGTCTTAGCCACCATGAAATCAAATCAACGAAGTTGGGATCTGTTAACGAAGAACAATTCTCTCCTTAACCACCACTCTTTAAATCCATCTCCTCGTTAGCCACAAACTCCATCGGGAACGAAAGCCACGATTTCAAACACAACCCAAGCCTGCTTTGGTTGGAATCATAACAACCCCGCGCTTGCTTTTCCGGTCAAAGCAACCATCTCCGGCAAGTTCAGATCCATCTCGAATTTATGTGTTTGAAACCAGAAAAGCTCAGAAGTGAATTTCAATTTAAAATCTATTGAAAACATAAAGGTGAAGAAGCTGTGTGATGGTGATGGTGATGGCGGTAGGTGGCGACGGTGGTGGGGGTGATGGTGGTGGCAGTTGTTGTGGTTTTGGGTACAGTCCCTGATTTTTTTTAGTTTTTTTAAAAATGTCAGTAAAAATTACATTTTAGTACTTCTACTGTTATTTTAACAAAAAAAATAGATAAAATAGTATTTTTATCAACAGAAATTTAAATTAAAGAGTTTTTTGTCTGAAAAAAAAAAAGATGAGGAAAATATAGATATAGGTAACACTTAGGAAGTTTTAATAAAATATCCCATTTCAATTTTAATTCAGAATTTTTGTTCTAAAAACTACACTATATTAAGCCCAAGAAGGTAGTCTAGTGGTTCTTTCTTAAGATTGAGGTCATGAGTTCGAGACTTATTCCAATCATTTTTTTCAATTCCCCATAATATAAGTTAAAGTAAAATATCTATATATAAAAAAAAACTACACTTTATTGATTACATTAATTAATTAAGTCTATAAACATTTTTAAATGCTTAAAATATTTAAAATCTTCTTTATTAAAATTCAAAGCTGATTAAACACCTCAATTTTTCAACATTACATTCTTCAGTTCCAACATTTTATTATTCTATTATTATTATTATTATTCATTTGTAAGCCAAACCAAAAGCATTTCCAATTCGAGAATCACATCGGAAAGATGTAACGAATTTTTAAAAAATTTTATTTTTCAATATCTTGTCATGCTAAAAAAATTTACATGTATTTTTCTGCCAGTACAATTTCAATATAAAAAAATGTTAAATTCAGACACTAAGGTAGTTGTTCACAAAAGTTTAAAATCGCAAATAGTTATAATTAATCTAAAATGTGTACAAGTATGTATTTATTCTAATATTTTAATTTTAAGATGTATAATTGAATATTTGCAAAATATAATTTTTTATTTTAAAAATTTGTAAACATTCATGTCTAAGAATGTTTTCGGTAAAATCTTTTGAAATAATTTTTAATATTTTAATTGGTTAAAATACTAAACCCTATTTATTTTAGTGCTTGGTAAAGTAACTTTTGAAATAACTTTTAGCTGTTTAAATAGCATTTTATCAAATGCTAACCTATGTAGTTTTTAACATTTTATAAACAACTATTATAAATAACTAAACGCTATTCAAATAACTAGTTTTGCTAAACACACCCTAAATCTATATATTTCGGTAATCTAAATTATTTTTGCTTTTTATAATTGTTTAGACCGTTAAAAAAAACTACCATTGAGACTCACCCTAATTCACTAAACAAAACCATTTTCAACAGAGCTGGTGCGGTGCATTTAACAGTATGCAATTTCCTAAAAAAAAAAGCCAACAGTATGCAATTTTAAAATTCATTGTATCTTTTTCCAAAAAAGAAAAATTCATAATGTCTAGCGGTGCATTTAACATATTTTAAAGAGTAATAAGGTTTGTTAAGAAAAAAGAGTGAGGCAGGGCACGAGTGTAAATGCTCGCACGTGAAATCTTCCATTTTCGCTCGCTATAATAAGAGATGTTTGTTCGTTGAAAAAAAGAAAAAGGGCGACGTATGTGGCTCCCACATCTGCATAACTGAGGCAATGATTAGAGCATAGTGTGGGTCCATAATCGAACAATTTACTACTCAAATTATTTAAAATTTCCAACCCAAAAACGCGTCCCCAAC
>CATIWJ010014919.1:0-10526 GCA_949640765.1 Croton laevigatus | reverse complement strand
GCATTGCTTTTGTACTGGATTTACTTATATACAATACTCGATTAACACCTCAGTAAACCCAAATGCAAATTTATTGCCTTTTGAGGTTGCCATCTTTGAAACTCAACATCGGCAGATTACTGGCGAGCGGCGGTGGAGAGGGCGGTACAATTCACAAGGTATGCGAAACAAAGTATGCAACTTCAGAAAAGGAAAAATCAAATAAGAATTCGAAGGGATTTTTGCTCATTTCAAAAGAATCTGTTATGAAGAATTGTGATTTTCTATTCACGTGGGTTAAATAATGATACATGTAAATTCAATTTAATGTTTCCTTGTATGATTTCCGACATGCAAATGGATGTAATACAATTGAACTCTGATTTCACATGTTTTGGCCTTTTTCTAATGAGGTTGCTGGTTACAAATTAATGCATATAGTATAATAAGAATAATTAGTCACCTAAGTGCAATGTGACATTATTCACATAATTATTCAATAGATGTACTATACACTAAGTTTCCAATGTCAAGGATTAATCAATATATGAGCAGAAATTTCAGAACATTAATAGATATGAAAGTCTTGGAAGTTGGAACCACTTTAGAAGTGAAAATGGTCATAATTTCAACTCTCTTTGATTTGTTGTTTGATTGTCAAATTGTAACTTCAAATCTCATTCAATTTGATTACTTTCATTTAACATCCCATCAATGCCTATTTCGTAAAGAACTCAGCTGTAAATTCTGAATTCTATTACGAAAATTGATGTTCAAAGGTAAGTTGGACTATGTTTTAATATTAAAACCAATTTTCTAAAAAATTTTAACTTGTAGGAAAAAAGTCAAATGTTACCTTCCTATTTTTCAAAATGAATTGAATTATATATATATATATATATATATATATATACACACTGTTTGATTGTAATAAACTTTAAAAGGGCAGCCCGCATTTACGCAGATCCGGAGAAGAGCCGCACACCCTACCATGCATTTACTGCAAGAGGCTGATTTCGTCGCTCGAACCCGTGTTTGGTCACGCGGCGACAATTTTATTGTTATGCCAAGGCTTCACTTCAATAAACTTTACTTTAAAGATTTTAATATTTCAAAACAAAATAAGGTAAGTGTGGAAATAATATATTCGATTTATATGTTTAGTTTTTAGCTAAATATTGCATTGGCATCGAAATAAAAACATTTTGATGTGTTTTATTTGTGCAATGAGAATTATACTAATCAATGAATTGTGTGTTTAATATGGCAAGGTGCATGTGGTTGGGGTCCAGCAGAGTTGGTAAACAATCTGCCCTTGTGTTCAAGCGGACAGAGTTCGAATTCCCCTCTCCACATTCGGATGCGTGATTTATATCTTTGTTAAAAAAATGGCATGGTGCATTTGAAATGAAAGAAGGGGAGAAAGCTAGAATGTGGCAAGGAGAAAGCTCGGAAACTGATCCTTCAGTGGTTGAAGGAAGAAGCTACAAAATGCTCAAATTTGCTGAAAAATGATGAAGATTGATCGCACTAACCCTTCAAATGATTATCTAATCCAGCACATCCTATCATTTCTACCATGGACAAAAGACGTTACTAGAACAAGTATTTTATCCAAACGGTGGCAATACGTCTGGACTCATATTCCAAACTTCAAGTTCTCATACGAGGAGATGTTCACATCTCTTCTACCTTTCGCCAATTTCATCGAAAAAACTCTAAATCAGTACGCTTCTTTGAAAATACAGAACTTCACTATTGTTTTAAATCATGATGGAAGATCACATAGAAATCTGGGTACCAAAACAATTGGATCATGGATACTTTTCGCCATTGAACGGAATGTGGAGAAACTTACTTTGGATTTCCATGAATTTGAAGATTGGGATTATTACAGGTGAGAAGTATGTCTCAACTCAGACCCGTCTTGAAATTTCATGTCCTTATGTGGAGAAACCGAAAATTTTAGACAACTAGGGTAATAGGTTGTGTAAAGTTAATGGATGTCATCTTTTGGCTAGTGCTAGGCTTGATTTTTTCTTGGATGTTGGTAAAGAACACGGCAGAAAATTTCTATATGTGAATATCAGGTTCTTATTTATATTATCGGTTAATTTAGTTTTACTGGCCACATACAGTACTTTTATTCTGTGATCATTGATAAGACTATGCGATTGTGTGCTATGAGCAAAGCTACTGACTTGTGAGAGGTCTCATAAGCAATCCGTAAAATAAAACATTTCAGTGCAAAATAAGATAGAATTATATAGATGTTTTGACTTGCAAAATAAATATTAAGGATTAAACCCTTTCTTTTAGCCTCCTCAATCCTTAGCCAACTTTCCCTCAAAGCCAAATCTTAAAAAAAAAAAAACTTGAGGATTAGTTCAATCAGCAGAAACCGTCAAATATCACTCGAGAAACCATAAAAGCCTTGATCTTAGGCCAATGTTTCCAGAATTAGAGTGAATAAACAAAAATTATCTATTATGGAAACATAATCACAACGTGCGGTGATGCTCTGGGGATGCTTGACAACCATTTAGAAACTTTGACTGCAAAATCTTCTGTGTCTGCAGTATGCATTTCATGCATCACTATCTTCTCCAACACACTTCCATTCCTAAGTAGAAACTCCACAAATTCTAGCACACCATTACAACGACCAGAAAATTTATACTGATGGTCCAAAACATTGTTATTGAAACGTGGAACAACGCCAATAACCTCAACAGTCTTGAGATGGGATGACAAACAAGTGAAAATTGCATTCCCTGGCATCAAACAATTCTCGGATATACTGCAGTAATCTGGCTGATCAATCCTACGCTGCAGATGAACAGAATCACAGATAAGAATCATTAGGTTATAGTCTCCAAAGAACAGTCTGGAGAAAAATGAACTTCCATCATTATATTTAGATATTCGGCAGGCATTGAACAGTTTGTTTCACCTTCCCGCACACACCGCCCAGGGAATAATGAATTTCAGACATAACAAAAAGTTAAATTGTACATTTCGAAGAAGAATTTACCATTTTCGACAAGCAAAGCAAATATACCTTGTCATCGTTAGCGCCCCAGGGAAGCAAGTTTATGACTAATTTCTCTAGCTTAGGCGAGATCCGAAGTAGGCTCATGATCCCAGGTACATACTTACTAAACGAAGGGAAAATAGAACCTTCTATCATTAGGCATTGGATGTTTGACAGTGTATAAGGTTGTTCTTCTGTATCCGAACCTGATATAGCATTTGCTTCCAAAAACGAGAGAGCCTTCACATGTAAAACAGAAAAACAAATGAAATTTCATTTGTTAGAAAAGCATACAAAAATTACTGGCCAAATTTTGAATCTGACAAATGAAAATTACCTGTAGACACCGCATCCTCAATTTTAGCTCCGCAACATGCATAACCTGCTTAACGAGACCCTGGACAAATTTGTAATCTCCTTCCCAAAAACCCATATAATCAATAGTGCAGCTAACCAGTGATGGCAAATCTATACCTATATCAACTCTAATAACACCACCAAAATGACACAGAATTTCCAAAATTTCAACAGAACGACCTGATATTTTTAAAAAACTATCACACGAATAAAAAGCCAACCTTTTCAAACATTCTGAATCAATATGAAGACGATCAAAATTATTGCAGTGGACGCTTTTCAATTCCAAAGATTCAAGTAACGGACTGCCAGATATAATATTTTCCATAAATTCATTTGTCAAAATAGAAGGATGTTCTATACGCAAAGATTTGAGAGATGGCCAATTAACTTTTCCACTTGGCACAAAATCAAAACAACATGTCTTCAATTTAACCAAACTAGTATTATTGTAAAAGCATTGCGGTAACCGAAAATACCAATAATTGACACACAAAATAACCTCCTTCGCGGCTTTTAGTGTTGCCAACTGAATCAACTTCGACATCTGAGGACGTAGTTTCTCCATTTTAGGATAACAGATCTCAAATTCTATGACAAATTTCTCCAGCTGAGAACCAGCATAGAGAATTAGAGCTTTCTGAATGAATTCACAGAAGCTCTGAGCATCTTCTACATTACTAAAAAAGCAGAAGAAAATGAGATTAGGAACATGATGCCATTTATAACGCCAACTCTTAGACAAAATGGCAGTTCTTGCAGCATCCTTTGTTGAAGGCAAAAGGGAGAGGATGTGGTGAATAAGAGATTCCGGCAAGGAGCTAAGGCGATCCTCATTGTAGACTGAGTTTGCTGTTTTGCAACTTCCCATCGATCGATCAAGACCTAAATTATCATTTATTGTTAAAAATGTGTAAATAGAAATCCAACCAACAACGATTAAGCTTTAAATGGAAACAAACATTAACGTTAAGGAAAAAACAGAATAAAAACAAAAAAGAATTCCCTTTTCTAGACTTACCTCACTGAAATTGAGAGTTAGGATTAGAAACAAAACGCTATGGGGTTCCGATTCGCGAGTTGTTGTGTTTCCAAAAAGCTATGGGAGGTTTCAAAACTGACGAACCAGAAAGTGAAAGAAAACAAGAAGGGATGTAGGAGACGAAAGGATTGGTTGGGTCTTGGATGATAAGTAAAGCGTAGAATACGAAGGGAATGTTGTTGGGATTACATGACGCGACGCGACGCGCGCACCTTGGAAGCAAGTTACAATTAATGAAGAAGAGTCTAGAGATGGACGTCTGTCGAGGAGTTAGGTAGCACAACCTTTGCCTACGTATGTCGGCAAAGAGATTCATTTTTCATGTTCAATTGGGTCTCTTGAAGTTGGTGGGCTGAATATATGAGCTCCAGGAAAATAAAACAGATGATGGGCCAGAAGGAAGGTTAAATGAAAAAACTAGGCCTGGACTCCTATTAAATAGGGAAATGGGGCTGGAGCAGGGATCTTAAAGTTCATCAAAAGATGATGATGGCATTCAGGCCCAGGCTGATGGCTTCGCTGATGGGCTTGGTAAAAACAAAAAAGGGATTGGCCTAAACAGAAGCTTAATGATGAAATTAGTTGCCACCGTTCAACTTTGCAGGCCATGAAATTGTTTGATTTTCTATTTCTTTTGTCACTTTGCGGGCTTTGACAGTTTACTGTCGTTTATTTATTTTAGCATGCGTATAATACTTGAGATAGCCTTTGTTGATACTATAATTACTAGGGATGAGCATTTTCGGTTCGGTTCGAAAATAACAAACCGAAAAAAAACCAAATCAAAGATTATAAAACCAAAAACCGAACCGATAACATAAAAACTGAATAGGAACCGAACCGTCGGTTCGGTTCGGTAAAAAACCAAAAATTAAAACAATACAAAAAATCTGCAGATAAACAAAAGCAACCAAAATTTCTACTTCTCAAAACTAGAAAGCAACGAAATTTCCAATTTAGAATTGTAGAAACAACACAAACTTAAAATTGCAGAAATAGCAGGTATTTTAACATCACATACATCAAAAGCAGAACTTGTATTTTAAAAATACACAACTCATTCAAAATACAAAGCACAAAAATGAAAATCAAAATCAAATCAGTAAACATATTTAAAAAAAACCCATAAGATCCCTAGCTTGAGCCACTGTATAAAGCAAAACATAACTAAAATGAAACCTATCCATACCGTTATCAAGATTGGAACCCTAGCCGCCAACTAAATACCTAAACTGACCGAAGATGTGAAGGCTGTCGTTCGAGTTCCAGTCGCCGTGGCTTCAAAATATCAAAATCAAGTTGCACTTCGAGCTCCAAATGAAGTCAAAGGTTTCCGTTCAGTTCCAGATCCAGTCACCGTTGTCAACCACAAATCAAAGATATAAAATAAAAACCCCACAAATTGTAAACATCGACGCCGATAATAGATGAAGCTCGAACCATAAAGAGCGCCGGACGCTGAAACTGCAGCAAAGGCATGAAAAAGAAAGATAGGGAGCGGCGGCCAAGCCAACAAGCCACTTCAACTGCTGACAGGCGCCAAAGGATAGGGAGCGGCAGCAGTCACGGTGGCTGGAGGTGGAGGACAAAGGAAGGGAATGGAGGCGGAGTAGGGTTGAGATTGAGAGGATCGGGCGGCGGTAGCAAGGGAAAAAGGAAAGAAAGAATGAAAAATGAGGAAAAGAATGAGGGTTAAGGGTTAAAGTAAAACGACATACTTTAGGGTTCGGTTTGTCGGTTCGTTTCGATTTACAGCACCAAGAACCGCAGACCGAACCAAAACTTTTGGTTTTTACATATTAGAGACCGAAAATCGAACCAAACTTATCGGTTAACCAATTTTCAGTTCAGTTTCGGTTCGGTTTTTGGTTTACGGTTTTTTTTTCTCACCCCTAACTATAATATAAATATTTTGCCTCTTAAAAACTACTACCTTTGTCTTTGTGGGTTATTTATATTTTCTTTTTTAGATATCTTTTTGGATTGTTTATATTTCCATTTATAGTAAGTTTTATAATTGTTTATTATTATTTATTTATTGGTATTGGTGAAAAAGTAAATTCTATACAGGATTAGTAATTGTTTATTATTATTTATATATTGGTATTGGTGATTTCTTGGTATTTGTGTTCTTAGGGTGTAAAGAATTAAGAAAGACGGATGTAGTAGGACTTAAATTTCTCAAATTAAAAATTTGGTTTTCATGCAATAAAGTCCTGAATTATGAAACATAAAGTTTGTGGTCTGATCATCAGTTCACGAATTCATTGATTTTGGCATCAACTAACATATCCTATGAATGAGCACCTTATTTTACTTTATTGTTCTGTATATGAACATACTTTTAATATGTTTTGAACTATTATTTTATAGATTTTTATAATTCTAGTTTTTGTTCGGGTTGTTAAGGTAAGTAATATAATCCAGTGCTTCTTTTTTCTTCATGCAATTTTTAAATTTTGTTAAATTTGAAAAATAAAAGAGCAATCACGGGGAAAGCTCCTTATATTTTTTCCCCTCTACAACTACAGTAGAAGGAATAGCTAGAAGAAAAATTTTTAATTTTTAATTTGGTTTGTGTAGCTTTTATCAAAATTTAACCATTTGATCTTCCTATATTTATGAATGCAGCACTGGACTAGAGATGTGAAAAATAAATGCTTAAGAGAAGCAACAAAGTCAATCAGGTATATGGGGCAAATAGTTCGGTTAATCATCTCATGAAGAAAATTTGTTTCAACAATTTTGGGAAGTTAGTGTTAGGATTAGAAAATTCTTCTATTCATAACCTGAAATAGAATTACAGGAGGAGACAAGCTCACTCAACTATAAAAAATCAACCCTCTAACTTTCACGTATTTTCTCTCTACAAAACCTCTTTGTTAAGTCACTCTTTTCTCTCTTTTTTTTGTGATACAAACAGTAAAGAAATGCCCTCATTCTTTTTTGACCTTTAGGATTAAGGGCTTTACCCGAGCCTAACCGAATCGCCGACTGAGTCCTCTTTTTTGGCACTTGAAATAGAGGCCAACTCTCTTGCATCGCTATAAGAAGCAGGATACCAATATTCCACCTTAGAACTCTTCAAAGGAAAAAAGGCACTAAGATCCTTTTTTCAAAAAGGCACCATTGAATCCAAGTGTTCAAGTGACTGTTGGAGAATCCCCGGCTGTTAGGAAGAATGCTTCGAAGAAGCTCTTTGACATAGATATTCTTTATCTAGATGCCAATAAGAGCAGGAGTAAGCATAGCAAAGGATGTTAATCAAGAGTAGATATAAAGAAAATGCTCATACAGAGATTCAAGAAGACGAACGACGAGATGGCATAGATTCTCTTCTATTCTTCTAGGGATTCCTAAACCTAAATAACATATTTCCCCCTTCAAAAGACCCTCTTCCTGATACTAAGGGCATTGGCTTCACACTTTGCCTAGCAAAAAAAGGATTCTTAACCTGCAAGCCTTAGACATTAAGTGTAAACCTAAAAGTATTCTTTCCCTTTACGTTCCCTATCTTAGTCACAGAGACTTTCATTTCGAAGGGGGATAAAGCAAGTCGTACTACCTAAGATTCTACTATAGGCCTAGTGCTACTCACAGTAGATTCAACCATCCGCCTAGATCGGAAAGAGTACGTTCTAAGAGCAGCTTTCCCCATGATGACCGATGCATCTAGAGGATTCCCCTCTAATCTTTATTGAGTTAGCCGTAGGTAGGACAGATTCCCACTCGATTGACCTTCCCTGATACCATTTGACTTTTCTGATGGCTTGAAGCTCTTCTCCCGACTATCATCAAGCTATGATCTTTCCCACCACACCAGGAAGGCATAGGCAATGATGATTGTGGCCATCTCCACTCCTTCCCTATCATGGAAGTTCGCTCAAAACCTTATCTTCTTTCTAGCTTGGTAATCCCTCACTTTCTTGACTTTTATGAATGCTGTTCGAGATCGACTGAGGTTTGGGAGACGTTGAGGCAAACAAAAGGGGAATGAGGATGGTATAGAATCCATTCTTTTCCTAGCCCCTGAGCCAAGTAGTTGATGAATTTCTTTTGGTATAGTAGGGAGAAAAGAAGAGTGGAAGAGATTTTACTCTTGTCAACCATGTTAACTTAGTAGACAAAGTTGGTGACTTCCATTTGACTTCGTTGGTGACAATGTTGACTTCATGTTGACAACTAACTTGTGCCAATTGGGAGTAGGTTTGCAGGAGGAAGAATCTCGATACCTACAAATCTCCCCCTCAAGTTTCTTCCGTAATTTTCTTATTCTAACAAAGCTCATACACAGCTTGTGTTTCTCATATGTCACCACTTTAGTTAACATGTCCGCAGCATTTACATTTGTATGAATTTTTTAGAGCTTCAGTTCATTCTCTTCGATTGCTTCTCTAAGCCAGTGATATCGAACATCAATATGTTTCGTACGAGAATGATATATCAAGTTTTTGCTAAGATCCATAGCACTCTTACTATCACAATGAATGATGTACTCTTGTTGTGAAAACCCAACTCTTGGAGAAAACGTTTCAGCCATTTAAGCTCTTTCCCAACTTCAGCTGCGGCGATGTATTCGGCTTTTGTCGTAGACAAGAGACAGCTCCCCCTACTAGTGTGAATATGTAACTTGAAGTAGATTTTCTACTTTCATAATTCTTGTGATTATTGGTCTGATTTTTATGATCTTGCTACATGCCTTTATTTTTATAATCTCAAATTATCACTTTGATGTCTAATAATATGGTATATTAATGAAAATGAGTTGGGTCATCCTAGTTGAGAAATAACTATAAGCTGCACCAAACTCCTGTTTTAATAAATTAATTTTGTTTTTAATGTTTATACTAATTGACAAGTTAGAATTTGTCGAAATTTTTCTTGTTAGATGGAGCTCAATACATATATGTATCTTCCTATGCAAAATATCATTTTTACATTTTGGTTTGCATTGATTTAAGAAGAATCTTATCAGAAAAATCACATGTTGTGGCTGCAAGGATTATTTTTAGTAGTTTTGGTTGTTAAACATTGGGAACTTTAATATACACTATCGCAACTGATGGTTCTTCTTTTCGTAAAAAAAAAAAATTGCTTATTTAGTAAGTTCTTAAATTCTTCTTTCTTAAAATATACTATTGTACTTCTGGGCAGAATATCACGATATAGTTGAGTTCTTTTATTCTAAGAAAATATTATCATTAATGTTCTTATATTTTGTTTTATTTACATAAATTACTTTGTTATTGATGCCTAGCATGGATACTCTCTTACAGTAATAAGAGCTGATTTTTAATTAGAGTTAAATTGGAATTTGAGCTGAGCTAATCTTTAATGAAAGAGCTGATTTTTAACTATTGGTTAGATTCATATTGCTTTTGTTTTTAAGGCCTTGAGTCTTATTTTATTATTTTGGTTAAAAGATTAAATATTGTTCAAGAAAAGGTTTGTTCCAATACTTAAAAGTAATTGGGTCTTAGATTGGATACTTTTTTTGAGACAACTTAAACAATACTTAAACATGCATTGAACATGTTTTTTTTTTTTTAGGTTTTTTAGTTCTTTATTTGTTACATCTATTTCTAGCATGTGCATTATTTATTTATTTATTTTTATATTTATTATGATATTTGGGTTTCTGTTTTATTTAATTTATATTTAATTTTTCTTTATCATTAATGAGACAATATTTGAAAAACATTTATATAAATTTTGAACTAATTTTTAATAATGTTTGAACAATACCTTTTTTTTTTTTTTAAACCTAGGTTTGGAAAATACTTGAATATTACTTTAACATGTGTTGAACATAATTTTTGTTTGATTGTTGGTTTTGAAGTTGTCATGTTTGCTTCTAGCAACTATATTATTCCATTTTTTATCATATATTTGTCATGATAAATTTGATTAAATTTTGCCCAAATTTGTCTTTGTCATTAATGAACATTTTTTGAATAATACTTGAACATGTGTTTGTTGTGCTTAATGTTCTAAAATCCCTTGTTTTGATTATTTGACAAAACTAACTTGAATTGTGATCTACTAATGTTTCAACAAGTGTTTAAAGTGCAGAATATTTATGCTTAAAACAAAAGCCTAAGAGATTTGAATCTT
>CATIWJ010014877.1:0-12123 GCA_949640765.1 Croton laevigatus | reverse complement strand
TGCTCCAGGTGTAGAAAACAGTTCTTGATCGCTTTGAAGAAGACCTTCTTGGGTTAAAAGATTCGAAAAATATCTATTATCGAAAGCATTAGGAGTTGTTTTATCAAGATTTGTAATAACACTTCCATTTCCTCCATTTGGGCATATTTGTTGAAGTTGAGGTAAAAAAGTTGTGTTTAATGTTGGGTCCGGATTATTTGTTCCATTGAAGTTGTATAAACGATTCACGAATGTTCTGCATTGTGCTCTTCCAAATGTGTGAGCCCCTGATCAAAATCAATACACAAATAGAGTAGTAAATAATAAATGAATCAAAAACCAAAATACTTTTAGGTAATGATATAGAAATATTAATAATAGATGATATGGTTTTATAATACTATTTCGTTCCTCACAAAATAAGTTTACTTTTTCAACTATAAGAAAAGATTATAAATTTTAGTACTTTTCATTTAAATATCGTGTTATTAAATTTTAGGAGTGAAAGACTTATTTGAGGGCTACAATTTTATGTTCTAATTTTATTTAAAAATTAAATTTAGAAAGAGTGAATGTTGAATTAAGATTTAACGACCAAAATAAAAGTTCATTATATGAGTGGCTAAATTTGGATATTATTATAAGCATCCTCTATGATTGAGACCTTTCAAAGGGTGTAGTTGCCATACACTTGGTCTGAGTGGAGGCTGCCAGCAACTGGACTCAAGGTAAGGTCGATCTTACTCAGTCAATGAGGGAGGTCGCTGGTGTCTGGACAAGGGGGAGGTTGCCTACGTGACCTCGACCTCTCTACTCGGCCAGGCTGCTGGACTCCAAAAGTCTAGAGGCCTCTTGGGCTCCAAAGTTTAAGGAGCCTAATGAATCCTATTAGATCTAGGATTTTTGGTGCCTCACCGTCTCGAACTCTTTATAAAAGAGCCCCAATAGGCACTAGTTTGGACTAATCACATTTTGAGACTTTTAATTACCAACTACCAGCTTCTTCATATGCTATGTAATCTATATAAGTAGTTTTTAATATAATACAATTGAGAAGGATAAGTATAATTTTTATTATTTAATATAGTCGGAAGAGAATTAGTCATTTTCTAAAAACAAAAAATATTCAACGAAAGGGCTAGGCAAATGAAACATCAATTCGATCCCTTTTATATGTGTGTTTTCAAATTTCAACTCTTCAAAATATACGTATAGCTAAGAAACTCTTCCATAATAATTATAGTAAAAAGAAAATGAAGGAGATTAATTAGATTCGTGGATAATTAAATGAATATATTGACAAAATTATCTATTTGAACATTATTCAATTATTTTACCAAACTCTATAATTTAAAAGTTAAAAATTAAACATAACGTACAACATTAAACCATTAAATATAAAACATTATTGAAATATTTAAAATGGGTTATCAAACGAACACTAAAAATTATCTAAAAATTAGATTCGAAAGAAAGTTCAGAGTGAACATATAAATTATTAAAAAATTTATAAGCTGTTCAAGAAATTTAATTGAATTTTCAGACACTTTATGTTGTAATACATATTGTACTAACCTGATAGAGCAACAAGATCAGTGCTGTTGTTGAGGCTAACATTAGTAAATCTTTCTTTGAGTTGATCAAGAGTATCAAAAGGGGATGGAATTCTAAGATTTGCGAGAGCTCTGCTTGCATTTAAACCGTCTCTTCTTCCCAGTAGACTTGTCCAAGTCGGTCCTTTAGCCTGCAGATACATTTATCATTAGACTAATTAAAAACATGATTAAGAAAATTTAATGAAGTTTATATTGAGTTAATAAATATATTTACCAGATCAACAGATTGTTGAGCAGCAATTGTAAGAATATCAGCACAAGAAACAGTGTTAGGGCAAAGACTCTCCAACCTAGATTTTATTAAATCAACCAACTCAAATCCTCTTGCTGAGTTATTATTTGCTGCTGCTTCTTTCTCACTTTCTATTGTTGCAGTATTATCCAATAATATTGATCCATCACATCCCTGAAAATAACATTATTTGCACTAATTACTAAAAAATATAAGTATATTTCATTAATTTTGTATCATAATTTTCTAAAATTTCTTTCAAATTTTTCTAAAATTTCAAAAAATATAAGAATATTTCATTAAGTATATTTCAAAATTTTGTATCATATAAATAATGCAACAAAGTAAAAAAAAAAATAATAATTAAGTTCAAAGATATCCAAACAATTAATGGATTCAAATAATTTATGCATCTTGCTTTGGAAAATAGCAAAAGGGGAGAAAAAAAGGGTCAATTTTAGGTGAAATTTCATTTCATTTTAATGTAAAAATTAAGATTTTCTTTTGTTAGCAAGAATATATATGTAAAGGGTTGCATTATTGTTAAATAAACTGTTAGTCTTTTGCATGTGGTGGTGTCCATTTTCAATTCCAATAATAATAATATCATTTCCAAAAATATGAAACAAAGAAAAAGACAGCTTAACAAACAAATTCCTCCCTATATCTTTTTGGAAACAAGAAGAATGGTTTGGTTGAAGTCAATATATAAATCTAAATTACATAATCCTAACAACTACACTACAAACTATAAGAGGAAAAAAAAAATTAAATGTAAGAAGTTTTAATATATACAATGAAAACTAATTTTTTTAGATTGGTGTAATGGAAAAATTAATTTTGAGTTTTAAAATAAAATTTTAATTTTATTAAGGTAATTTCTTTGAAAATAAAAATAAAAATTATTGCTATGAAAAAAAATTATTTTGAAAATGAAAAAAAGAATGGAGGACAAAGAAAAGAAAAGAGAGATTACATTAACAAAACAATCATGGAAGTGAAGTCTAATGAGACTAGCACCAATTCTTGAATCATTCAGTAAAGCTTGTTTAATGGTTTCACGTATAATGCAAGAAGCAAATGGGCAACTTTGATCGTAAAATGTTGGACTTAATTGCCCATAAGCCATTGATAATCCTCCAACCAATATTATTCCATAAACTAAACCAATCGCCATTGATGAGCTCTTTGAAGCAGAAGAAGAAGAAGAAGAAGAGGTATGCATTTTTTTTTTTTATAAACAATATATTTTTAGAAGGGTGGTGTGTTTAAATGAGCTCTATGAAGCTTTGTATTTATAATGGAGAAAGAGAGAGGTGATTGGAAGCTAAGGCACGTTGGCTTTATCTACTCCTTCAATTTCTCATTTTTTATTCTCCAAATATAATTTTCACCTTCAGATTTTACCCAATATTAATTAATATTTTTTACATTTACCCATTTAATTAATGAAAAATGTTATTAGAAATATAAATATTAAGAATAATATTGTCAATAAATAACTAAATTTTTATTATTATTTAAATAACTTAATTGTCTTTTTTTTATTTTAAAAAATGTAAAAATAGAAATAGACTCATATTATGTATGGATAAAGTAAGTATTAATTAAGATACTGTTAATTGCGGGTAAATAAAGAAAGTTGAACATTCGCTCAAGTTTTAGGAAAAATTAAGAGTTTGATTCAAAAAATTTAGAAGAAATTGCCTTTGTATTCCAGAAATATTTTTTCTATCTAATTTAGGAAAGTGCATTGCATGTGAATTTTTTTATTTTATTTTATTCTTAATTTTTATTCAAAATTATAATAAAATTATTTATTATAAGAATGTTTAGGATATTTTAACTTTTTATTTGTTCGTGAATTATATATTATACTTTTTGAATCATTTTAATTTGTGAAATATATTTATAATTTTATTATTGAATACGTTTATTTGAGTTCCAGACAGACAATCCAATCTTTAGCAGTTCTGGATAAGGTTTTGTTTTGTTTTGTTTTTTTTAAATTATTATTTAGAGATTTCTAACTCAAAAATTAATCTAAATAATCTATGTTGTAAAATATATCATATTTTAAGAGTATTATTTTAAAATTTTCATTTTAATCCGAATAACGGATAAATAATTTCATCAATTTATTATATACATTTTGTTATTTAAAATTGATTGCAAAATAAAAAAAAACTTAAGTGATATAATTCAAAATAAAATTATAAATCATTTGATATTTCAGTTAATTTTAAGGACACTACTAGTAAATGTTTAATAAATTATTTATTTTTCTAACCAAAGTCAAAGTATAGAAATATTATTCAAAAGGAAAAACAATTTTTATTTATTTATTTATTTTTTTCATGAATGAATTATCGCTTTTAAAAGAGACAGGACATTTTCTCTAAAAACCCTACTTTTACTGCACAACCAATGTGCTTGGATGCCAAATTTATGCAAGAAAACTTATCGAATGTGAAAGCACAGAAAAAGTTGTTTTCAGAAAAAGAAAAGAAAAGGAAAAAAAAAAAAAAGGTTCAATTACACAGTTCATCTATAAAAAAAACGTCACTTTATCAAAAAAAAAAAAACGTGACATTTTTTTAAAATAATATTAAATTGAATAATTCATACTAAAAGTTAATTGTATTGAAAAAAAAAATCTCACTGGATTTTATAAAGTGAAGAGAAAAATTAGAGAGAAAATGATCTTCAATAGTATGATCTCTAATGTTATTTGTACAAGTATATTAGTTTGTTATTCTATTACAGATTGTCCAGGTTAGCTACCCATTGTTTGCTGGGTAGATTACATAAATATAGCGTTTTATTAAAGGGCTCGAGTACAGCCAGGCTGGTTCGTATGAATATCAGGGACCATCAATAATCTTTAACCTAACTGGCTTTCATTTCTCATTCTCAGACTCCAGTCAATTTGACCTCTGTTTCTCTCACTTCTTCGATTGTTGTAAATTGTAATCATGGCGGGTTTAAATGTTTTCAGCACAATGATGCACTTTCACCCCCATCTTAATCTGATGCTGGGTAGAAGAATAGAGTAAGCGTGCGTGGCAATTCAATGCAGAAACAAAATGATGTGGAAGCGCTTTGGTAAATAGACCAACTTGCTTTTTTTTTTTTTTAACAAATAGACCAACTTGCTAATAAGTACTGGGAACATATTTTGCAGTGACAAGTCCATGTTGACGATGGCAGCGGACCATGTGGCAAAAACTTTAGGTCATTTTACATTATTAGTGTCTTTTTTGGATTTTTACCTTTGGACTAAAATGAAGTCATTTTCTTTAAAAGAAAAATAGGTTTTTTATTCTTTGTTTTGCTTAAATAAATTAAAATTAGGGACATGACTCCTCAAATTCATTTTCGGTATTTACCGACCTCTTAAACTTAAAAATATAAATTTGTCCTTTAAATAAAAAATAAAAATTTTAAGTTCGTATTCACACTCACACACACTTTTACACTAACCTCAAGGTTGTGGATACTCTTAGCGGATAAGGTGGTAGCCCATGGATTGTTGCTCCTCAGATCAAGCCTTAAGGCTTTGGTTCGCTCCGCATTTATGCTCCATCATTGTAGATATAGACTGTATAGTTCCTTTGTAAAAATAAAAAATTATTCTTTGATTGAGAGGTTACATTTGGTATAAAATGAAAATTAAAATAGTTTAGTTAATGTTTTCAATTTTTTTGAAAATAGTGTCATGCCTATGTGAATAACATTCAAATATGACATAATTTTGGGGATAAAAAAAAATTTTCAAATATGACATTATGATGACAAACATAATGGTATGAATTAAAAATGAATAACATTCAACATATATATAACAAATTAAGCTCTCAAAAAAAAAAAAATCAATTCAAAATTTATTTAACTAATAACAAAATAAAGTTTTAGACATGGAAAATATATTTAACAAAAATCCATATTTTGACGTAAAGTGATGACAAGAGCAGGTAAGGTATAATATATATTAATAATTTTGTCGGTCATCAGTTAAATTTATTGTACTTTATTCATTAATTCACTGAGATCATAAAAGGAATTTTTTTATTATATGCCATTTGTATGGCAAACATATTCTCAATTTATATAATACTCATTGACTTGTCAATATCCTTTTGTAATTTTCCTTAACGTTTTTTGCAATTTTCTCCAGAGACAAATTTCTCCCATTCAAGGGTTGTCCAACTAAACTACTTCTAGACCACACTTTCTTTTAGGGGTGAGCATTCGGGTACGGATAAAATGGGTAATTCGGATAATTCGGGCAAAACGGGTAGAATGAATAATGTAATTCGTGTAAAATGGGTAATTCGAGCAAAATGAGTATATAATTTGGGCAATAATCGAGTACAGAATTTTTTGCCCGAATTACCCATTTTGGCCGAATAACAAAACGACGTCGTTTTGTGTTCATTAGACTTTTTTGTTTATTTCTTTCTTCCTTCAATCAATTTATTTTCATTTTGGGGTATCAATGAATGAACTAATTCGGTATTAAGATAATGGATTTGGTTTATGGATTGGAGGCAAACTAATCCATTTTTTCCTTTCTTAAGAAGCAAATTTTTCTTTATTATCTTCTAACTGCTATGTTAGTAAAATCAATATGAGAGCAAGTGAATAGAACTAAAATTTATGATATTAACATGTAATGTATTTAATTTTGCATATGAAATGATTCCTGTTAGCTTTTATGATTCTGCAATTATGTTGGAGTTGATGATGAATTTGAGTTTTTAATTTTTAACTCGGGTAAATTCGGGCAATTCGAGCAAAACGGATAATTCAGGTAGACATTCTAATTCGGGCAAAACAGGTAAAAAAAAAATTCAGAAATATGCTAATTCGGCCAAGGATCGGGCAAAAATTACCCGATCTGCTCGAATGATCACCCCTACTTTCTTTTACAATTTTTCTAATATAGATTGATATAAATTTCCTATCCATTTTGCTTCGAGCTGCCAGTTGGTTCACATAAGGATCATATTAATTTTATTATATTTTTATCCGTAATGTTACATTTTAACAGTAACTGTTGTTGAATTTTTATAAATATCAACCTAAATCGGTTATTAGATGTCAGTTATTAGCGATTGATATTAGCACTAGGGGTGAACAAAAAAAAGATTGAAATTCAGTTTCCGAACCGAAATCGAATTGAATTCGGTTCGGTTATCTATGTAACAGTAAGAGAAATCGAAAAATACGGTTTGGTGATCGGTTTTGATAGTTTATAAACTGAACCGAACCGAATCGAACCAAATTATATTATATTATATTATATAAAAAACTAACCCTAATTCATTCTATCTAGCCACACTTCACCTCTTCCTCTTTTTCTTCGTTTCCTCATTTCCTCTTCGATTTGCTTCACCAGCAGCGCCGCTCTTCCCTTTACACCAAGCACGCCGTTCGCCACTCTGTCTCTCTCCGCCGTCGTTCTCCGCCTCCGACAAGTAGGCCGGCCATCACCATCGTAGGCTTCTCTGCTCCGCCTTCTTCTGTTCCTTGCCTTCTTCGAAATTTTTGAAAACCATATCATTTTTCACGCCACCGCCTGCTGCTCTGCTCCGCCTTCATCTCCTCCGTCAACATCAAGATCTGCTTCATCTCTTCCAGCAACTCCACTGCTTCATCGAACGATTTGATTGGTCGTCGTCGTGGTGAGCAAAGAGAAGGGAAGAGGAAAGAAAAGAAAGAAAGACTATAAGCAATCTGGATCCAGTAACTCCGCCGCGCCGCCATCTATTTTTATTTCGATTTCTGCTTCCAATTTCAAAAAACTATTGTTAACCCAGTCATCTATTGTTAGTGTTTCAAAGAGTAGCGACCGTGGCTTCTTGTATTGGTTTGTCAACCCAGTCGCATGTAGATTTGCTTTCGAGGTATCATAATACTGTTATTCAACCAGTTTATGATTTAGACTTAACCAAGTTCAATTGTGTCGGTATGTATGTATATTAATTTCCTTTGGGTTCTTATATTTGATTTAGCTTACCATATTTTTTGGGTTTGTACTGATATTTGTCAATGATTTGAGAAGAAAAGTTAATTCTGCATATGAAAAAAAATGGAGACCTTCAATTAATGGTGGCCGTCGTCGTGAGCAAAGAGAAGGAAAAGAGGGAAGAATTTTATTTTGTCTTTTCAATTTTTTTTATAACAAAAATTGTAAATTCTGTAAATCTTCAAATTTAGTTTGCATTAAAATCTGTTGTATATTTTGTATGAAATATCTGTTTAACAGGATCTGGTTTATGCCTCTGAAAAAAGGAAAAAAAAGAAAAGGATTCGATTTATGCATATGAATGAGGGAGGAAAATTCAGTTTTTCACTATAATTCGGTTCGGTTTATATTCGGTTTTTCTTTTTAAAATTCAGTTTTCAGTTTTTAAAAATAAAATTCGATTTTTAATCGGTTCTGTTGATTCGGTTCGGTGAACTGAACCGAATTTGAACACCCTAATTAGCACTAACGGAACCAGCTATAAACAGGTGTAAGCTTGAGCCCAATTGGTTAATGCGCTAAGTTTCTTTCGGCACAATCCGGATTCGACTCTTACCTCTCCCTCCCCTTAAATTAGGATAGATTTAAAAATATCTATGTTAAAAAAAAAAAACCAGCTATAAACTAAGCGGGGCAAAATAAAATTGTACCAAGTTTGGCTCAAACCTACATCCTCAGGTTTTCCAATACCTAAAAGAGTATTATGGTTTTTTTTATATATATATATATTCTAAAACCTTTTGGGGTGGCCACTGCATTGCCTAGTCCTCCTTATATCTATCCTTAAATATTAGCTATCAGCTATTATCAACCGCTAAATTATACATGTCCACCCTTAGTTTATATTTTAAGGGATTTTTAGATTCTTTTTTAAAAAAAGTTTTTGTTTTCCTTGGTAGTGTTAGTTTCTACACTATGACAATTCAATGAAATAATTATTTTTTTTCTGAAAAAAAAAAAGGAATATTATCACTAGTTATGTTAAGGAGTAGTGGAATTATTTTCTAATGTGTGAAAACCTTATTTAGGAAAATAGTTCAATGATGACCGACCCTATGATAATAAGTTTGAACAATAAGGTTGTTAATCAAAATTGACTAACTCATAAGTACCGTTTACTATGTTAAATAAAACTTATTAACTATTGTTTAATATTACCTCTGTTTTTTTCATTTTTTTATATTTACTATTTTACCAATACCAATATAAATCTACTTTTCATCAATACCAATACAGAAATAATAATAAACAATTACTAACCCTTTAAAAAACTTACTTTTTCAGTATTACTAATAAAGAAATAATAATAAACAATTATAAAACTTACTATAAATGTAAATGTAAACAACTCAAAAAAAAAAAAAAAAAACTCCAAAATGGAAATATAAAGAACTCATGAAAACGGAGATAGTAAGTGTTTACGAAATATTAAAAATTTATGTATATGAAATTAACTTATTACTTTTAATTTTTTTAAAGATAATACCTTAAATCTTATAAGCATAATAACAAGAGAGTAAACAAACATGAATACTCTCCCACAAACCAAAAATGGAATGATCCGTAACATTTTGATAAGTTAATTATAAATTTGTTATTAGAAAATTTTTTAAATTGGGGTACATTTTAAATGGAGAAGTTTCCATTTAACGTAAATAATAAAGAGTAAAATTATTGTAATATTTTTAATAAAGTTCGATACAATACATTAACCATAAATCATTAAGCTGACTTCGGTACTAAACAACATTCATTGAATTGCCTTAAAAAATGATCTTTTTTCCATTTATCTATATAAATTGAACAGAGAGACTACAGTTTAAGTTCTGAAAGAATTTGAAAATATCAAAAATTTCCTACAATAGTGAAATATAAGATACAGGAAATGAATCAAATCTCAAAGAAAAATTATTTTATAATTATTTTATGATATAAATTCCTCGTAAATAAGTAGAAGCCTTTCAGCATTTGCGAATTGTCTTTATATACCTTTACAATATTCGTTGCTAAAGTGTATTTGAATATGAGTAATTTTGAATGACGTTTGTATGCTTAGCTTTATTTTATTTTTAACCTAATCCACTTATGTCTTATATAAACTTGCTACGTATAATATTTCATTTTAAACTCATTATCTGTTGAGAGATCTCTGCAAATTATTTCTTTATATTAGATGTGGTATTTTTATAATTTAAAATAATTTGTACAACTTTTTATGGTCCTCAAAAGAAGAATTATAAAGTAAAATAATTTACGAGACATCTCTCTACGCGATAGAAATAACCGTACTCTAATAAAATATATAACATTAATTAATTTATTATTGTAATTTTTTTTTTTTTTTTGCAAAATGGAAAACGAAAAATATTAAGTTGACTATGATGCGTAAAAAGAAATGTACAAGTTAGCATGGCAATAAAAATTATTAATTAGCATAATAACAAATGTCTTTATAGGGATTACAACATACGTGTAAAGCACCCTCATTTTAATATTGTTCTTATTTTTAATTTTTGATGTCGTGTTACTTAACAAACTCTAATCCGCGTGATAATCAAGTTTTAAGTTAAACATCGATCTCAAATAGAAATGTGAAGTGTTAGTGACCAAAGCATATACCTTTGCGAGAACTATTTATTTACATCTGTGTAATACACCATTTCAATATGAAATAAAGAAATTGGATAAAAAATGGTATTTAAGACAATACATATAGTAATAATAATAAAAGGATGAAATTGTTTAAAATTGTATAAATATTTGAATCTAATTAGTTTGGTATATAAAAGCTCTCCATACATCGGTTATAGGTAAATAAAATACCTTTGCTACCATGAAAAAATGATTGGTGAGTACGTTAAATTTATATTTATTTCAATTAAAATTAAGTAAAAATGGATGAAAGGAATAAATAGCTCAAGACACACAAGAAGGTAGTTGAGTGTTTGGATTATCTTTGCAAAAAAAAAAAGAAAAATCTAGGAACGAACTCTTTTTTTCAAAATTTGAGCACATCTAGAAGCTTGATTAAAGGTTGATTTAAGTCATAATTGTCCATTTCGGGCTTTTATCGTCCATACATCGGTGGAGAGGGTAGACTCTGATACCATATTAAAAATCTGGGCCTAACTCACCTGAAAACCCGAGTTAACAGGTGAGAATTGCCCAGCCTTATAAATCTTATTATCCCCCTTCTCTTTTCTGACGTGGGATTCCTTCAATAATAATTAACTCTGATCTTGCTGGAAATCATTCAATCTAATTCTCCTTTATAATCATTGAAAATCTAGACCAAAACTTAGATTCATTAGAGTTTCGAGCTTTTTTTTTTTGTTGATTTTCATCAATTTTCTTTTTATTTTTAATAGCATTTTTATTCTGGAAAATTCAATTTTGCTTTAAATATCTCATCCCCTTATGTAGGATTAAATAGGTAAACTTACCATCAAATTATTTAACTGCTTTTAATAAAGTGAATGTCATAATGCGACATATTTTGAAGGATAGACAGAGTAATATTTTCTCTTTTGAAAGAACAGAAAAATTAATATTTGATAAAAGTAAAAGTATTGGTTGCTACTCAAACAATTAATTAATTATGAAAAAAAAGGACATTTTACACCCTTAAATAACATTTGCCAAAAATTAAAAAAAGGTGATATATAGCCATTGCTGTGATTAATTGAATATGGCCTATAGTTAATATGTCATGTCAAGTAGTATACTAAAAATATTTGTTTGGTAGGTAGACAAGATCATAAGATTACTCTTGTTATGGCTATTTTGAAAGGTCAAAATTAATATTATTATTTAAAAACGTTGAAATTATTCCAAACGTGTTTTATGGGAACTTTGTTATAAACATTTTTTGACTATGGAACAAAATGCATAATTGCTTTCATTCTTCAATATTTTATAAGTCAAGTACATACTACTTTAATGTGGAAAATACTACTTTAGAAGTAGACCCCGCCACAATTCATGAACTGGCCGTTCATGATTTTTGAAAAGCTTGAATCGAAATTGGCATATGTATCACATATGATTTAATTGGCAATTCATGAATAAATGGTCCCGATTGTGATTCCACCACTACAAGAAAATAAAATAATACCAACCGATTTTACCAACCGATTGAAATCGGTCGGTATTTAACGACCGATTCCCAACCGTATAATTTCGGTCGGTAATTAGCAACCGATTTACAACCGAATAGCAACTGAATTTTGGCTAAATGTAATAAAATTAATAGCGACCGATTTACA
>CATIWJ010014837.1:0-17887 GCA_949640765.1 Croton laevigatus | reverse complement strand
CTATTCCCTCCTTGCCCTTCATAATATTACATTTATTTATTTATTTATTTATTTTGATTTGAAGAGTCTTACATTAATTTATTATTTTGCATATATTTGATGGTAACTTACATTACATTTCTTTAAAAGAAAATCAGCTAAATATTGGAATCTCATTTTTTTTTTTTTCTTTTTTTCTACATTATTATCCATGAGATTACCAAACCCTGCATAAGGAGAGTTGTTAAAGGATAAATGGAAATTTCCTTAAAAAATAAATAAATTATATATGGAAATAAATCGGAAAGAAATAACATTAATTCTTTTTTTAGGTAAAAAGATAGCCTTCTCTATTTGAATCATAATAAAATAATTTAACATTTTTTTTTAAATACTAATTAACATTTGTTGGCGAGTAGGAAACGGACTCTTGTTTTTTTTGTTGAAACAAATTTCATAGCCAATAAATCTAACTATATTTAGAGGGGTAAATAATTGACACCCAAATTTCATAATCAAAGGCAATGTGAAGACGAATAATCATAGCCACATCTCTCCTGGAAAGACCTCTTCAAACTATTACAAGACACCCTTTTCTCCCTCATCGTATGGAGCTCCAACTTTTTTCTCTCCCCATTATAATCAAAAGAGAAATTATTTTTGCAATCTCTTTCCTTGTCATTATAGCATCTTCTTTGTTTGTTTTGAATCCTCTTATTATTTCACCTTCTGATACAAACTTTTTTGGCTTCTCTTCAAAGAAACCCCATTGTGATTACTCATATGGAAGATGGGTTAGGGATGAAAATTATAAGAATGAATCGTATGATGAATCCTGCCCGTTCCTCGATCCCGGTTTCAGGTGCCGACTGTGTGGAAGGAAAGACGTAGAATATCTTAATTGGCGGTGGCAGCCAGAAGGCTGTGATATACCAAGGTAAGGCTTATTTCTTGCATGGCTTTGTTTTATGTGCTACGCAGATACTTCGTATGAATGCAAAGCCCGTCTATAATTATTTTTTAAGAGCATTGAAATTTTATCATCAGACCGATCATTCTAGGATATGAATCTTATGATGTGTTCTGCAAAACTAGGTAGTTGATTGTTGCTTTTAGCGGATACTTTACAAAACCCTTTGACAAGCTATCTATAAAAAATCTACTTCATCCAATGCAGCAAAAACAGCTTTTAATTTTTTGGCCGCTAAATTATTACTTAACCTTAATAAATATACTTATCAACTAATTGAAATTAAAAAGAAGGGCTATTTACATTGCAATTTAAATAATTTACTAATCCTTGCATGTATCTCTATGGATAATCAGATTTAATAGTACCGATCTACTAGAGAGGAGCAGGAACGGAAGAATAGTATTTGCTGGAGATTCAATAGGCAGAAACCAATGGGAGTCATTTTTATGCATGCTAAGCCAAGGAATTTCCAATAAGTCAACAATATATGAAGAACATGGACACCCAATTTCTAAGCACCACAAAGGCTTTCTCTCTATGCGTTTTAGTGACTACAACCTCACTGTCCAATACTACAGGGCGCCTTTCTTGGTACTCATCGGACGTCCCACACATCATTCATCGGACAAAATCAAATCGACCATTAAGGTCGATAAGCTGCACTGGTTCTCCAGAACGTGGGTTGGGGCCGATATTCTTGTTTTCAGTGGAGGCCATTGGTGGAATGAATTTAAAACAGTAAAAATGTATGTATCACCTATTATCTTGTTATTCTATTATAAACACATAAGTGCTACAATGATTTACCGTCTGTTTCTGATATATTAACTGCTTCTGGTAAGGTCAGGGGCTGCTATTTTGAGGATGGAGGAAAAGTAAATGTGTCCATGAACGTTATGGAAGCTCTAGCAAGATCTCTACAAACATGGAAGAAATGGGCAATAGAGAATTTAGACCCAAAAAGAAGTCACGTTTTCTTTCGCAGCTTCTCTCCGGTACATTACAGGTAAGTAAGCAACTTCTGTATATAAATATGGAGGGTTTTCACACTTTTGGGATTAGTATAAATTTTAACAGTGAAATTTACAGGAATGGTACATGGAATACTAAAGGTCGATGTGATGTGGACATGCAACCTGAGACAAACTACATGAATTTAGAACAAGAACCAATGAATAATCAATTGATTTCAGATATGATTAAACAAATGGAATTGGAATATAGAAAGAGCAAGATTCAGTACTTGAACATAACATATTTGACTCAATTCCGGTTCGACGGCCATCCATCAGTTCATCGGGAGCCAGGAACCTCATTCCCTGCTCCACAAGACTGCAGCCACTGGTGCCTCCCTGGAGTACCAGACGTATGGAATGAAATCCTCTATGCTCATTTAGTCGGAATGGGGTTCAGAACCAAGTGATAATTTTACCTGGCCAAAAACATGAAAGAGCACTATTTTCTTGCTGCAACAGCTTGAAAGTAATGTAATATTTTCAGGCCAGCGTAGAAGCTGCTTCTAACTAGGCTAACTCCTTTTCATCATCATTGGCATCGGTTTCACTGCTTTCCATTTCCTTCATTTTCTCAAGTTGCCTCAGGAGCTCCAGCCTTTCTGACCCATATGTAGAAGGTATCTGCCAAAGAGAATATTTTGTCCTCCAGGAGTTAAGAGATGCTCATATCCAAAGAATTTAAAATGGAAAGTTATCATTGTCAGAAACCACAGACCAAGGATGGTACATATCGCTGGATAGCAGCCAACATCGCTGCATGCCCTACTGCAGTAACCTGTGGAACACAAATTATTATTTTGATTCAGTACAAAGTGTAGCACATTAGTGGTTATAGATTATATATTCTGCAAGCGCATATATGAAAATTTTTTCTATTCTTTTTCTCTCATTAGAACAGTATTGAAATCCCAATCACAATAGCTTATGTTGAAATAAGCTGTGAATCTGTGATGAGAACAAACTTAGAAAATAAGCAACCTAAAAATGTCTGTTCAATATTCACTCCCAGCTATACACATTGTATTATAAATTTCACTTTTCGAATGTCAATTTTCGCTTCACTAACAGTGTTGATTGGTACAAGTACAATTCATTGATTATCATATTATAGACCAAATATGAGTAGCTTTACCTAGGCCCTTGCCTGAAAGCCAAATTATTTGGACAGGTTGGACTTGGGAAATAAATGAAAAACAAACAATGTTGCAGATTTATACATACAGAAGTGCATAGAAAAGGAAACCCCATAGAATATTAGAATCACTTGTACACAGGATGAAAACACAAGCATTGGTGAAAAAGAAAAAGAATCTATAGAAGAACAATCATTCCTTATAAAAGCAATTAAGAACAACCTAATGGATGCCCCATAACCCATTTGTTCCTACTTCAGACTTCCAAATGCCAACTAATCTACCAAAAGCATGGTTATTTTTTTTTTTGGAAAATACCAAAAGCATAGTTGTTTAATGGGAATAGAAACGAGAATCAGAATCCTCATATTTCAATCAGAAATCGGAAATCAAATCAAATATGATTTTTAAAAAAACAATTATGTCACTAATTTCCTCATTAATTAGTTTTCATATCTCATACTTACTTTTTGAGTTCTGGACTCATTTATAAAATTATCCAAATTTTGTTGGCAACCATCATCACTAGGCAAAAATGATTGAGTAGCAAATTTATTATACATCTACCCACCTTCTCTTTCTCTCTGCTATGAGTTTATCTCTGCAGTCCCCAGTCCTTCATGCTTTTCTTTTTTCTACACAATCGTTCTCTTTTTTCCACATTTCTTGAAAAAGAAGGCAAAGCCCGTCCATAGAAAAATAACAGACACAAGAAAAAAGATCCGATTTCCTTCTTCTCTTTTAATTTTTATTGAGTGATTCTCAATCGTTCTCTACATGGAGTTGGTTTTTTGTTTTTGTTCTTTTCCACCAACTTCTACAAGTCTTGATGGATCAACAATTCTACCGATTCTACCAAAAGCCTATTCATTCGATTCAGAACCAATTCTATGAGAAAAAGATTCAACGTTGAGGTTCATATCCTGGAGGTAAATTGGGTATGAAATCATACAACCCTTAACAACTATAACTATGACAAAAGGTTCTCCAGAAACTAAAGAAAGATAAAAGTACTTCTTTGAAATGACCTCTAATAAACCATGTCAACCTTCAGAACAGAGGCATCGAAGTGTAGCAATTGCGCAAACTAAAAGTAAGGATTAATAAAAGAATCAAGACAACTACAGTATAGTGCTGAAAGAATGTTAAAGTGTAGACTTACTGGAAGAAGCATTAGAATACCAATTGGAACAACAGATGCCACGTCAGTCAGTGTTCTACGGAGAGCCTTTTTCTCTTTCTCTGCTAACTCATCTCCGGTCAAGGCCCTCCTAAGCAATCCCATAGCAGCAGCAACATCAATAGCGAGAAGCTGAGTTCCTTGCAACACATCCTGCTCATTGTTTAGCACAAATCATTGGGACGCTAAAAACTCAACACTATAATTGATGGAAAGCTCAATAATGATACATCATAACTGTCTAGGGGCCAAAAGTTAATGGACAGAAGTTATCCATATAAACAGCAAAATAAAGAAACAAGGTTCAAATTTTTATGGATTTTCTATCAACAATTTGATGAAATGAAGAATGAGATTTTGCTATTTGATATCTATTTTTCATGTGCAATAATACATGCTAACAAGATCATGAAGAGAGAATTCCTTTTCCCCTTCATATTCATGTGAACCATCAATTTCTTTTTGTTATACATGAGATAATATTCAAAGGGAGCCTTAAAGCAACAGTAAAGTTGTCGCCGTGTGACCAAAAGGCAGCGGGTTTGAGCCGTGGAATCAGCATTTGCAGTAAATGTAGGGTAAGGCTGCCTACTTTACACATTTGGGTGTGCAGCCCTTCCTTGGACTCTGCTTAAATGCAGGATGCTTTCGTGCATCGGGTTGCCCTTTTTTCTTTATGCATGAGATAATATTGGAAAATTGGATCCCTGACAATTACTTGATGAGGTGATTCAACTAACCTTTCTAAAAGAGAATCAAGCAAAATAGGTGCCCCTTGGATTTACACTATTGGGAATAGAAAAATTTAGTTCAAGTCCAAACTACAGTAAAGATAATAAGACAGTAAGACCAAGAGAAAATGAGCAGGTGGGCTGCAAGAAAAGGTGAGGTTTGGGCAAGTAATTTGTATTATAAACCCGAGTTAAGTCAATCCTTATTATTTCATGACAAAGGATTTGATATTCAAAACACTATGCAACCGAAACATGTATTGTAACCAATATAAGGCGAAGAACAATATTGAGTTGGCACTATAAGTAAAGATGACTCCCGACAATAATGAATCAGGCTTCCTAGGATTTGAATTGAATTGCACAACTAAAAAATAAATGCATTTATTGCTGAAATTTTATTGACTAATATTTACAATAAATGAAGCATACAAGCATTTTGTTCGGATTTGAGAGGAAAGTAATGGGAAAGAGAAATTTTTATTAAAAAAAGGGTTATCATATAGGAGGAAATGTTATTTTATCATCACCTGCTAGCTCATTGTCATAGTTCTTTCCTATCTTCAATCCAATTTGGATAAAAATTTTGGAAAATAAATAATTGCTATTTTATCCTCTATTTAATTTCCTCCCATCCCTAGACAAGGAAAATAGCATTCTATTATTATTTTCTTCCTTCCACAACTTGTACCTCCATCCAAACATACCCTAAAAATAGAGCAATTACAAATGTAGTCTTAATTCTGCAAGAGGTTCAACCCCTAAATAAACTAACCCAATAACATTATCCAAGTCAAAAAGTACTCCAGCTAAGATTCTAAAATAAAATGAAAACCACCAAACAAGTGAGAAAAAAAAAATTCCAAGGAAAAGCTGGCAAGTGAATATTGCCCCATGTGCTGAAATGAATAGATCTACAACTAATTTTGAACAAACATATAAATGAGACTCTAAACACACACATCCACCAGCAAATTACTTCACGGGACCATTAAGCCAAGCCAAGCATAATCTAAGCAATCTCTGAAAGCCAACAAATAAATAAAGAATGTATACTTTAACGAATTGGAAAAATCCAAACCCCAATATCAGAGGACCAGCAGCTTGAAGCTAGAGTTACAATGTTATGCTATCTATTTTACTATTGGAAATTACTCATCATACCGTGCTGGTTTCCTTCAACTTGTCGATTGATTTTCCAATGATATTCTCTTTCTTCTGAACTTGGATAAGTTGAGCACTTTCGGCATCACCACGGAATTTGGCAGTGTCAACTGTCTCTGTGGTATTCTGAAAAGGATGCATTTTTAACAAATAAGAATTTTGAAATATCACCTATGAGGAACCTCCAAGTATATACAGACGAGCACATGCTAGGGTTTCCATCTCACACCCTACTAAATTTCTTAAGACATTAAAGAGCCGAGCCGAGTACTGCCAAGCTCAAGCTCGGCACGTTTACTTTTCAACCGAGCTCGAACGAGCTTTTATCAAACTAAGATTCGAATAGCTCGCGAGCGGCTCGTTTTCTCAAAAATCCTAAATGAGAGAAAGAAAAAGATTATAGGAGTATAATTAGATATAAATTGTTATTTTAGCATTAATTAGTCATTATATTACTATAAATGTGAAAATTCCTACAAAAAACAATGATTTAATACATGTTTTAAGCAAATATAAAATGAAACGAGCTTGTAATGAGCTTGAAATCTCGGCTCGAGCTCGGCTCGTTTAGTAATCGAGCTGGCTCATTTAGCTTTCAAATAAGCTTTAATCAAGCAAACTCTGAGTAGCTCGCGAACAACTCAACTCATTTACAGCCCTAAGTCCAAGGCCTAAATCATTTTCCAGATCTGGTGACAAGTAGTTGATAGTAATCATGCCAAACTACTTCTACAAATTAACATAATTATGGCTTGTACAAAAAACTAAAATGCAAGAATTTTTTTATTTATGAATCATATGAATCAGAAGAGAATTTTCAGAAACAATGAAAATAAAAGTCACAGATTAAAAGGGTTAGGTACATAAACAACGGAAAAAAAAAATTCAAGTGGCCTAGCAAGACCATTATCAACACAACACCATTTAACAGTGTTTCAAAATTATTATATGCAACAGAGAACTACTACTTATCACAAAACACAATTGAAAGGCCCTATGTGCAAGAAAACACTTAAATAACAAGCACAAAAGAGAGATCCAACGGATGAGATCGACCTCTACATTCTTAGACTGATCAGTACTTTGAACACATTTTTTAAGTTATTCAAATTTGTAACCAATACAATGTGACAGAGAACTATTTCTCACAAAACACAATTAAATGCCCCATATGCAAGAAAAAGCTAAAATGACACTCATAAAAGAGAGATCAAAAGGATGAGATAGACCTCTACATTCTCAGACTGATCAGTACTCCTTTGAACACGTTTTTCAAGTTCCATTAGCTCGTTCCTTAAAAGTTCAAAACGGAGAATTTCATCTGCTCCTGTGTCTGCAATGCCTGCACTCAAAGTACTTTGCCCAATACTTTCATCTTCCTGCATTTACCAAATCAGTAACATATTCACTAACTTCCACAATTGAAGTTCATGCAACTCCATGAGCTCATCCCATGCACACAAAATCAGGAAACCCATAAGGTTACATCCTAATTTATTCCACAATACGTAGAACTAAAAGCCCAAACCGATAAAACACAACCAAATACCACTTTAATGCATTTCACTCACTTCTATGAGAATGTTAAACGTGAAAAAGTGACCTTTTTGCTACCAAATTCCCTAGAGCAAATAATTTTTGCAGTACAACAAGGAAAGAAGTCAAGACTTCATCATGGAATTATGTGGAAGAAAAAACATTGCAATTTTCTCCACCTAAATAACAGTCAAAATCTTGCAATGGTCAGTAGTTTTTATCTTTTGAGCAGATGAGAAGTGTTGCATGAATTTGTCCCTTATCTGATAGACTTGCTTATACAGAAAGCATTCCTTATGCTGTTTACAACAATGGTGGAAAATTATACAGGTGTAAACTTGTAAGAGCTTTCCATTTGCATCTGTTAACTAAAGATTATATTCCAATTATGTTTACAGTGATAATGGCCTAATTCTAGGAGGTAATTACGAATTAGTTAACTCTTATATCCTAATATAAAAAGGAGTTATATCTCTTTGTTACTGTAAGGAATCTGGGCCTAACTCACCTGAAAATCCGAGTTGACAGGTGAGAATTGCTCAGCCATATAAAGACTACATCCTCCTCACTCCTATCAAATGTGGGATTCCAACACACCCCCTCTCACCCAACGCGGTTGCACAAGCACCTCTCCCAACACAGGTGCAACCATAGGTGCAATCGCACATCACGGGCCACGGGCAAACGTCCCAACATTGGTGGAGGAGGCAGTCTCTGATACCATGTAAAGAATCTGGGTCTAACTCACCTGAAAACCCGAGTTAACAGATGAGGATTGCTCAGCCTTATAAAGACTACATCCTCCTCACTCCTATCCAATGTGGGATTCCAACAGTTACAATGTAATGATTCAAAATGAAGTCCTATAAATATTATCTCTATTCTATTATTTCTAAATATTTTCAGAGGAATCATAAAATATATTTAATAGCGAATTTTCAGTGCACATTACAGGATTAGATGCATAAACAACTATTATTATGGCAAATTGTTCAGGCAATGCATACAGTTCCATCGGTCACTGCTGACTCAGGATCTAGCTTCTTGGTTGGAAAGCTTACAAAGAAGTTCCACAGCCCTCGAGATTTACTGTAAACTCAGGAAAACAAGGATAAGAAAGGAAGAATCATTTAGCATAAAAAGTAAAAAAGCTCATCACAAATAGATCAAACATGTAGCAGAGGTTCCATATACCTGTTGCTCTTATCCAGCTTTATCTTGGAATTCTTGCTCCTTTTCTCTTGTAAGTATTCTAGCTGCTCACTATCAGAGTACTGCAAATTACTTCCATCGTCTCCCTTGAACATCAATATTAAAGCATCAATAAGATAACTAAAAATTTAAACAAGTTTCTGCATGTAAGAAAATCATTGTAGGATAAACACCCTTGGGCGAAGAAGATATTGTGAAATAAAACAGGAAAACAATTGCTTTGAACTCCTTTCGAATTAAAGGAACATAACAATTTACATCTGTTCATCAATAGAAGCCAACTGAAAGCTATGCGGAGAAAATAAAAAAATATACATGCAGAGATTGTGGGTTCTGCCTTGAATTTTCTACAAATGAAGTGAATATGAAATGATCAATAAGAATGCTTTTTACAACCACAATAATGATGTATGCAACAAAATTGCTAGCAATAATCAAACACAATAACTTCTATCATATCTTGGGCTTGTTCAGAAAATTATAAAACTACAAAAACATAAAATAGCTCAAGCTGAAGAACATACAAGCACATACAGATACATACAAACAGACACAGAGACATCTGTAAGTACATGTGGGTAAAGATAGTTTGAATAATAGTCAGTTTGCTGCAAAGTGCATTCTGAAAATTAAAAGAAAGAATACCTGCTGAAGAGTAGCTGCTTTGGCTCTGAAAGATGCCTCCAGAAATTCAGCCTCTTTTTTAAGCTTTCGTATTTTCTCAAGATCAGAACAAGCAGCTTTTAATTGCTCTTTTCCAGAGTTCGAGCTTGAAACATGCAATTCTTGGAGCAATTTTTCAAGTCTTAACAAAGCTTTTTCAACACTCTCCAATGCCTGAAACCAAATGCATGGGACAGTGAGTAATAGCAGTTGATAAATTCAAAAATGCAATAAAATATCAACCAATGTGGGAAGCGTTTCCATTGAGATCCACGTACTTAACTTATATATATCAGGAACTGATACCAAGACAGAAAAGGGCAACCAAGCATATCCCATAACCGGCAAAGGATAACACTATATGATACTGCCTTTTCCCAATGGCATTCCCTCTAACTTATTCATTTTACTTTCTCTTCTCTATCAGCTACCAAGTGATGAAAATCATCTATTCAATTATTTGTTACAAGGATAACCAAGTGTTCAATTCACCAAATTCCTTTCCCATTCATTGACCCCTCCCCCTCCCATCCCAAAAAGAACAATCTTCAAAGTGCCATTGACAGTTAATAATAGACATATTTTCATTGTTGAAAGGTGAGCCTCTGACTTCATAAATGCCAAGCATCTATATCAAGCCATATTCAATAATTGTCATCATTTTCCATCAATAGTATCAAGATCGTTACATTAACATTTAGAACAAGCTAAACCCAGGAAACAAGAGACACATCATGACTTAATTGTTTACCGAGGGAATCAAGAGGTTAGTGTTACAGACCTGCTGTATTTGTTACATTACAGCAGCATGTGGGGTAGTTTATTGAGGGTATCAGTTACTTTAATAGTGGAAAGTCATAAAAGTTCTTTATTGTAATGAGTAATTAATTATTAGTGGGTAGCAGGTAGTTTTTATATTTACTTCTTATTTTTTAAAAGGATGTGACTTAAGGAAATATGTAAGCAGAATTTTGATTAAAAAAAAAAAAGGGTTTGAGTTCCCAAAACACAGAGATTGTAGAGTTCTCTCCAATGAACTCCATAAGATTCTTTGTTTCTCTCTTAATGAGCCCTAATTCTATCATCAAATCCCTAATTCAAACATTCCCAACTAGATCCAAACTGGGACCATAACATTTGGCATTAGAACCAGGAGTTATATTCCCTAATTCAAACATACCCATAACTAGATCCAAACATAGGATCATAAGATGATGCTACAAATTCCAAAATCCAATACGAAATGTCAAAAATTGAAAATGTAATGAAGTTAAGTTTAAAAGGGGGAGGCAAACCTTGTCAAAGGAATCCATCTCTTTATCTACAGGTGAATAAATTGCAGATGCCATTTTCTCCACAGAATTGATGTTATTAATTTCTGTAATTTTCCTGCAACATACTTTCTTTTAGAGGAATTTGCTACAGCTAATAATTTCAGGTAAAGTGCTATGGACAATGAAAACACAACATCTAACAGAGAGAGAACTCAAACGTTATTAACTGGACATTATCTCCTGAATGATTTCTTATTCGAGAAAATAAATTAGATAAATAAATGTCATAAAAAGATATTGCAATATAGAAAAAAGAGGAATCATATGCTTGAAAATGTCAATATAAATGTAGCTGGACTAGAAAATTGGGCACATCCCAATCTGTATATTTCTCAGTAATTTTCACGTTTGTTCAATTTTTTTCCCATCAAACAGATGCAGACTACCTTCCCAGATCATATTTCATCTCTGTATATGAATAAATTTATGCAAAATATGAGGATATAACAAAGGTTTTCTAGCATTAGCTTACCGTGATATTCCAAGTTCTTGTACACATTCCATTAATTTATCGTGCCTGAATAATTACGACATAATACTCATCAGCATTATTGACTTAGCTCAAATCTTGCCCAATAATTAATGCAATATAGCTCAATTACTTACCCCTTGGACAAGAACCTTGCTGCCTTAACATTGGAAGGATTCTCCAGCCATTTACTATATTTAATAAAGCTCTGGATCCAGTAAGAACATACATCCAATATGAGAGGGATAGCTTCAGCATTTGGAGGACCTTCCTGTTTATTTCGATGGCCATGTGGCCGTTTACCTGTGTTAAGATTGCCTGGATAGAAAGGAAGCCAATCCAACTCTTCACAAACTACCTATAGAAATGGAAATTGTGATCATCTCAAATTATCTATGAGGCAAATTTGTTTAAAGGTAATAACTACACATTCTGACCTCTACATACAATTGATATGAACTTATTGATGAAAGCTGAGGATAGTACAGCACACTACCGCCAATAAGATACCTGCAAAAAGGTCCATTTTATTTATTGGCTTGATAGATATAGATATATATATATATATATAAAATCTTTTGTAAAAAGCAAAAGAAAAGTTCATACCTAATGAAGCCTTCAATAGGATCGTCTAAACTATCAAATCCATTTGCAGATAAAAAGGATTGTGAACTTCTTCCCAAAGCAATGAAGAACCCAAATATAGCCAAATCCTTCTCCAAAACCTGCATTCAGAGAGTATTTACTTTCAATACCACCACTGCATGATTAGAAATTTTAATTAACAATTCACTTTTTATTAACTAACGATAGATTGTACATCTTTTGACCATTGATATGCACGTGTACAAATTGCAATCAATAATTGTTTTATCTAATGAACCTACCTCCTATCCAAATGCAGAGAAAAAACAGAAGTTGAGTCCACTTTTCAGGCCAACAAAAGGGAGGGAGGCGCAATTGGAAGAGGGATAGTAATTACATCATTTAATCCAATGATCCAACAGTACATACCAATATGCATGCGTCTGTGAAAGTGAACAGAAGTGCATATGCCCTATCTAATAAGTTCATACCAATACCATATTTCCTTAAACATTAGCATTTTAGTAAGTTTAAAGTTAAGCCATTTTCTTTGCACTTAACATATAACTAGATAAACTTTTGATTCTTAGGACTAGTTACACCGTTGCCCTAAATAGCTCAACATGAAGATTTTGCCTACAACATTACATTATAAGAGTTTCTAATTTATCACAGTCAACTTTTAGTAAATTGATAACCACTATCAGCATGGCTGAAATACCACAAATTAGTTTCAAGTGAAAATATAAGGAACCCCTAATACTGAATAATTGCTAAGTTACACGGTAAATGAGATGCATGTGACTATAGCAGAGAAGATTGACAAATAGGAGCAGCGAATTCGTGCAAAACAACTGAATTTTCTCCAAATTCTCCATTCCAGGACCACATTTCCGCAGGACCATAATCAGATATAGTGTTTGAAGTTTTGGTGCTAACCTCAATACTTTCAGATGTTGTTAGTCTTGACCATATTCTCTCCCTATCTATAGCTCGCTGCAGTTGCTTCTGTATAAGATTAACCCAGAAAACAACCTCTTCTGAACTACGATCATCTTTCACTCTGCATGCAGCAGCTCGGGTGCCAAAATGGACAAGAAATTCTCTGCGTAGACCAAACTCCTTTATATAGTGATAAGCTTCACGTACAGGAATGAAATCAACCAGCATGTCCATCAATCTGCCAGATATATCTGAGATCACGGAAAAGAATTGAGGGCAGGAAACCTTTGCGGCACCAAGTTTCATAATTGCAGCAATGCAACTCAGAGAAAGCAAGAGGAGTGCAACATCTCTTCCAGTGCAAGAATCTAAGGACATGCGTTTGCCCAATCTGGAAGAAAAAAAGATACTTCACTTCCATATTGCTATTCAAATTGTAATGGAATTCATAAGTCAAACCTTCACAACATACACAGAAGTGGCAGCTGTAAAGCGTAGGTCTCCTTCAAAATAATTAACAAATGATGTGACAACCAAAGGGACTTGCTCAGACCAAAACCATTCATTAGCCTCAGGATGCTTGGCAGATAGTTTTTCCCTAATTGAACTCTCCAAGGGAGCAGATTGCCGCAATAAACTGCATGAACTAAATTGTTAGAACAGGCAAAATACAATTTAGATTATGAAAAAAGAATATAGATATGTCATTAATCATTATAAAAGTTATATAAGACCATTGTTAATAATCTGGGCCTAACTCACCTAAAAACCCAAGTTGACAGGTGAGGATTGCTCAGCCTTATAAAGACTACATCCTCCTCACTCCTATCCAATGTGGGATTCCAACAAACCCCCTCTCACCACCCATCACAGGTGAGCATATCACCCAACAAGGGTGCAACTGCCCATCAACGTCCCAACATTGGTGGAAAAGGTAGGCTCTGATACCATGTTAAGAATCTACGCCTAACTCACCTGAAAACCCAAATTGATAAGTGAGGATTGTTCAGCCTTATAAAGACTACATCCTCCTCACTCCTATCCAATGTGGGATTCCAACAACCACTAAAAGGAGGGGTAGATAATGGGGGAAAATGGATGTAATGAAACCAAGGATTTTTCATAAAAGACACATTGCAGTTGCGGATGCTTTGAAGATGAAAGAACCAAATAATTGGAAATCTGGAAGTTCAACCAAGTAGTCTGTATCCACAAAGAAAGAGATATGCACTTTTAACAATCAATTTAATAGAAAACCTTCATCCAAAAATTCATACTGGGTATAATATTGTTTGGACGACATTTACAGCAAGATTGTGAGGGGCTGATCGTCAATATTCTATCATCTCATCACCAAAATAAGGATTGGGTATTTTATGATCAAATACCAAGCTCCAACTGATTCACATCATAAAAATGGCAAGCATTCCAAAATAGGACAGCATATTTTAGGTGCTTCATTTAAGAAGACTTGCGGACAGTTTCTCGTTTTGGTATAGCTTCACACACATTAATGGCATAAAAATGTAGGATATAAGTATTTTGAAAAGACAACAGAAAAGAATTTTTAAGAAGAATTTCCAAGCATGAATATCAATTTAGGTCACAAGATTTATGAAATAAAATTAATGTCATTAATACCTCTTTTGAACAAAAATATTTACATCCATATCTCTTCCTTCACCTCGGGATGATATCTCAGATGCTGCTTGCAATAGTGAATACACAGAAGCCTGAGAAATTCATGAAACGTGAGACAGCTTAAATGGCATTTTCAGCTAAACAATTCAGACCTAAAACTTCACCAAATCATATGTGGATATGTCAACAATTAAACATTCTGAGAAACAGTGTGATGCATGCTGATGTATCAGAAAACATACAACATAAAGAGAAAATGCTACAGGAAAAGAACTCTAAAAGAAATAATGAAAAGTTCAAAATGTACAGAACAACATTTTGTTTAGAAAATATATTCAAAAAATTCAAAACTGTATCAAATGATAGGAAGCTGCTTCCATACCATGAAAAAACCTAAGTAAACAAGTACTGATCAAAATGAAAGAGAAAAAATTTAAGACAATTCAGAAGTACCATGGTCAGATATTCTATGTCCAACATTGGATAAATATATAAAAAATATATATAGATATGTAAAATGCACCCTGATCACTAGTAGAACTATTAAGAATTCTAAGTACATATAACCAAGACAAACTTCAAAATGGATTCACAAATGAAGCTAGCACAGAAAAAGGTGTTACGATCCCACATTGCCTAGGCATAACCTTGGCAAGAGCTTAATAAGTCCCAGGGCACCCTCCCCTTGCAAGCCATTTCTCATGGGTGAGTTCTACCTAGGTGGCCATTCTTCAGGTGTATCGTATCAATTGGTATCAAAGCCAGCCCCACCTTGCAAGACCCAAGACTCAAAGTGGTGGCCCATGGAGTGGTGACCTAGACCCGTTAAATGGACAGGAGGTCCGAAGGGTAGGGTGCTAGCCGTGACTAACACGGCCATGACCAACGAGGACGTTGGCTCTTCAAACGTGAGGTATCGTTACGATCCCAAATTGCATAGGCATAACCTTAGCAAGAGCTTAATAAAGTCCCTGGACACCCTCCCCTTGCAAGCCAGTTTTTAAGGTTGAGTTCTAACCAGGTGGCCAATCTTCAGGTGTATCCTATCAGAAGGTGACTAGAATAAGCTTTGACTAGAAATCTCCATGACAGAATTTAGTAGATTATGGGTGTAGCGTAGATAAAATCAGTAAGGACCTATTTTAGAACAAATGAATCATGGGTATATTCACCCTTAAATGAATTTGATATGCTTAGAATGTTTACTTAAAACGTAAATTCAATTGAATTACACAAAATTCATATTTGGAACAAATAAACAAGTTTTAGTTGAGTAATTTTACAGAATGTTAACTCCACCAAATATTTGTAGAATTTCAAATAGTTAAGAGAAATTCAAAGAAATCAATTTCTGAAATTCAAATCCATAAGCTTCCAAAACATGATAAGATTTGTAAAATTACACAAGATTTTGTGGACCATTTGTTCCAAAGGCGGCATCAAGCTTTTTATGCTCGAGACAATTGGCAATGGTTGTGCCAACCCTATACATAATTATCATGAAAATAATGTTGCACTGGGTAGTCATCAAACATGGATATCAACAAGATAAGAAGAAAAATAACATAAAGTAACAAATGCACAATCCAAGATATCCAACAATATTTCTATTCTTTGAAGAATGTGAATAAACCTGGTAAGACAGTGTTTTCACCCACGCATTCCGATCAACACCAAACAGGGATCTTGAAAACCAAGATACTTTTGAAAGAGAGGCTTGTTCTTTAATTGCTAGCTCAAAAACTCTTGCTGCATCATGTAAAGATTGAACAAGTTTATCACCATTATCTTCACCTTGTAATGACTGGTTGAGTTTGACTCTCATTTCATCCACATTGGTACTAGCACTTGCTGCAGGACTTCCATTAACAGTTACACCATCATCCGCAGATGCAAAGACAAGATGGCCTACCCCTTTTTTTTTACAATTCGCCAATTTTGATTTCCTATACATGGCCAATTTATAACTAAGGTTATGGCTGTTGTTCTCTAAACGACTATACACCGCCAGGCATCTTTCCCTTGAATTACCCAAATTGCTTAATATGTAACCCAACTGACCCACCCTTCTGCCGGAAACATATGATCCACTTGAATTTTGAGACAGGCATGGATTTGAAGAACTGCAATTTGCAAATACATTCAAAGCAAAGGCTGAGTTAGCTCTAAGCTCATTCAAGCATATTCCACCATACTCAATGTTGAAGCAAATGCCCAAAGGGGTATCATGCTAAACTTGCCAAAGAAAAGTTATTGTAAAATTATTCCTTTGGTCATTTTGAAGTTTCTAATTCTTTTCTTAATTTTGTTTCCACTCCATAAATTAACAAATTAAAAACTTTCGGATGCAAAGGATGTAGCAAGCATATTATAATTTCAATGGAAGGGAAATCAGGATAGGCATATTAAGAATCCAGTGACCAAACAGGAAACAGCAACCCTTACCCAACCCCAATTTCTCCAATTTAGACATAATCACACATAGTAGACAAATAAACCAATTCCTAGTAAGAACATAAATAAGGAACTAAACGAAATTCAGCAGTATAATTCTCAATTCTCATCATCTAAATGTTCCACTGCAAGTAATTCCAAAAGAATGCAATATACTTCATTCAATATTGCACGCCGTTAACTAATACAAAACATTTCCAATCACATTGATTTTCTCTTACCATTTCCTCCAGTTTCTCATTCTACAAACCGAAAATTAAATCAAATAAAAAAGAAAGTAAGAAACTATAACCGAAAACCCAAGTGTCTTCGCAGCAACAATTTGCACAAAATATAATTCATAAATAAAAGTTGAGAAGGCCAAAAAGTAGATAACAAACAAAGAGGAGAGAATTCATAGAGAACCTTGAAGGAAGGAAGCAATGGCGCTGCAACTTAACTGCCATAAACATGTAAAGGATAAGGGAAAAAGAGAAAATTCAACAGGAAAATTAGGCGTTTGGCCCGCGGGAAAACACAGGGAAAAAAAGCCAAGAGAGGAAGGAAAAAGAACGAGAAAGAACGAGAGGGAGTCTTGGGAAAGAAAAAGCAAGAGAGGGAGGTGAGGTGGCAGGAACTCTTTATCCGCATACGTGGAGAGTGGAGACACGAGTGATGGGATAGACAAAACTGATGGCTGTATTTTATTTTGGGGTCTTGATAATTTTGGTTGCGCAACTTTGGCTCCTTTTTTGTTTGAGTTGCTCAACCTTTTTTATCTTATCAAATGAGTCGCTCAGCTTTGATAAATGTTCACATAAGTTGCTCATCTCTATGAAATTGATCAAATTAGTTGGAGGAGCTCCCGTGGACTGCTGACATGGCACATGCCACGT
>CATIWJ010014832.1:0-10350 GCA_949640765.1 Croton laevigatus | reverse complement strand
ATCGTTGGAGTGAGAGAATGACGGAAGAATCTGGAGGGGGAGTTTGTTAGGTATCCAGCTTCTCTTGTTGGTAGGCAACCAACCTCCATTGCAGCCATTGTTGAAGCCTCCATCTTAGTTCCAACAACCAACTCACAACCTCCATTGTTGACCAAGAAGAGCTTATGTTCATACTCCTTTTATGCACTATAAATAGAAGACATTTGTATAGCATTTTTATGGTGTAAGAGAGCTACAGAGATATATAGCAGTGAGGAAGAGAGAAGAGTGGTTGTGAGAGAGAGTTAAAATAGAGTTTTGTAAATGAGAGCCATATTTTGAGAGGATTGGTTTTTTGTAAGTTGAGTGAGCTTGTCTCCTCCTTGTAATTCTGTTTATGTTTAATAGAAAAGTTTTTCAATTCCAACAAACTCTTCCAGGAAATACTCCAAATTCCTCTGTTCTGGTGGCACCCTTTACTGCACAGTGTCCCATAAATTATAAGCTTCTTCTGTGAGTAAGGATATCGCACAGACCAATCTCTCTTCTAGAGTGCATTGGAGCTGATCCAAAGCTCTGATGGTATTTTCTAACCAATACTCTGTGATTAAAGAATCCTCACCTATACTTGCTTTAAAATCCTTAGCACCATACTTTATAATCCTTTCTATGGGCAGTATTCTCTCCTTCTGCACTACTTGAACTTGTACTGGAGCTGGTGCTGGTGGTGGCTCGACTCACAATATTTGCTGCAATGCCGCTGCCATTTGTCGTAGCAAATCGTTATGTCCTGGTTGTCCTGCTGGTGCCAGTTTAGGTTGTACCGGAACTAATTCTTGCACTCTCTAATGTTCCACGGATCGGGAGGCATGTGACTTTACCTCCTCGTCCATCGCTCTTTGAGATTCTCGATACATTCTACAAATAAACAAACAAACAATAACACCTGTTCAAATTTCGGCATATATATATATATATATATATATATATATATCAAAATATTTTCCTTATATATTCATCTTCAAAATATCTTTCTTACATATCCATCGTTCCATATTTACATACAAAAAGAATCAACCTATGCAAGGTCAGCATTGTCTACCTCTTACAACATCACGTTAAAAGCCATCTTATTTCCTAGCTCTTTTAATTCCCTATTAACCCTTCGGAACTACAAGAAGCTTCCTTATCCTCACTTGGATCCGACTCAATCCAGGTGTTATAGTTTGCTGCTACTCTCTTCCTTGATCTGTCCAAATAAATCCTTCTGGAGGGTTTAGTTCATGGCTGCTTATCAATCAGCTCCGAGTTAGAGCCTTGACTCTCCTGCTCATTCCCCATCTTTCTAACTTGTTCCTGCATACACTCTAATTCCTTAGTTAATGCTTCTATGGTCTCCTCTATCTCCTACGTCTTATTAGAATCAATTATCACCCATTAATGCTTCTTTGGTGGGAGCTTTTCTTTGCTTGCCTCCACCATAGGTTGTTTACCTTTATCTTTCGAGTTATCTTTTTCTGCCATCTTGCCTATACACTTAATCAACAAACATTAATAATACTTATTGTAACATTCCCTAACTTTTTCCTAAGTCACTATTTCCTACCTAATTCTATTTATTTCATATACTACATTTATCTTTCTACTTAGACCCAGAACAGGCTAAACCGATGCTCTGATACCATTAAATGTAACAGCCCATCTCGGTCTAGCGTTAACCTCGATGGAATGCTACATTCCGTAACATTTCAACCCGACCGGTGAGCAAGCCGAGGTGAAACATACGTTTATGGTTAAACTTCGGTGATTCCCTTTACTTACTATGCTATCATATCTTAAATTTTATGGGGACTTTCACCGGAAATTTCTTTTATTAGATTTAGAACCTATGGGTCCATTATTTACTTTGCTTATATGCCATATCACACCATCTATACTACAAGCATTCACCATGCAACCATTACCAATCACACAACATCATAACATATAGATATATATACATTCACATACACTCATCCATTCGACCCTGCCTATTACAAATCCAAAAAAAAACATATTTAAAGTATTCTCCTATATTAATAACTTTAACTAAGTTATTACATAAACAAGTCCTATCTTTATGTATATGCCAAAAGCTATTACAAAATATAATACTACCAAAAGTATTGTCGAGAAAGCTCGTTGAAATCTATTGTTGTTTCTCCAAGATCTTCTATCAACTACCTACGAGATACAAAGAAAATGTATCTCGCTAAGCAACTACTTGCTCAATGAGTACATAACCATCTTAAATTACTTTGCAAATAGGTTTTGGGAAAACATGTAAAATTGAAAATTATTTTTCATAATAAACATTCATGTGGAATTCAACATGCATTTGAAATCATTAACACTTAAAAATGGAACCTCATTTTAGTTTCTTTGCTCCACATGCATGGTAGAACTTTAATGATAAGGCTAAGGGTTCATATTCGATCGTAGATCGTAGCCATAGCTACTCTGAATATTTATCATTTGGGTCATAAATTGTAGCCGTAGCTACTCCCAAAGGTATCATCATTCACATTTCAACATATGGGTCATAGATCGTAGCCGAAGGTACTCCCATTGTGTCGCATCCTAGACAGGCGTCTCGCTTGCGAACAAGTGGTCGTGCGCGATAGCCTTGTTGGAAATCAAATGTTGATAAATAAATGTTTTAATCGGATTATTTGTCGAGAAATAAAAATAGATATAAAATACATTGAAGGGGAAAATAGTATAGTAGTATAATTGTAAATTGAAATTTAATTAAGGGGATAAATTAGGAAATAATAATAATTTTTGTAGTAATTATTTAAAGGAAGCATGGGGTTTCGAATGACACCAGCCTTTCTGCAGATCTGTGGCCGGAACGAGAAGATCTGGAGGGTCGAGTTCGAGCGGTATTCGGATCGCAGTCGTTCGACGCAATTTCCAAAGCCCTCCGGCCACCTTCTTTCTCCGATATAGGTATTTTCTGACTCCTCTCTTTGTTAGCTTCATTTTCACGTTGAGATTTTGTGGATTTGTTGAGATTTTTCGGTAAGGTGTTTTCCGGCTAAGGACCGGACTGTTTCTCGATTTTTCGGCCAAATGGCCAGTAGTTTGTTAAATGTTATTGTATATTTTGAATCCTTGACTAAAAAGGAAGCTATTAGTGTTCTCGGATTTGAAATCCGGCAACTTTGGAATTTTCCGGCAACCGGAATATTCCTTTGCCGGTGACCGAAATAATTTCGCTCCTGCGAGTATATTTGGATAGAACCCTTATTGCACCTTTTTGATATTCCGAACTCAAAAATGGACTCTGAATAATGAACCGAGAACCGAATCGATTAATAACATAAATAGCGCAAATAATTAAATTAATAAAATGTGTTTAACGTTAAAAATAAATATAACGATAATGAAATAAATGAATGGTAATAATAATAAAGGTGAATAACAAGTGATAATATTAACGAGGATAATCGGATTGGGATAGAAATGTTATCAACATAGTTTAAATTAATTATCGACGCCGAGTGAATATGCGGAATAAATTGGAATTAAGTAAAATAGTGAATGACAGAAATAAATAATCGAACGCAGGATAATGGTCACTAAATGATTAAAGTAAGTTAATAAGCGAGAGATGTATTAAAATGGTTAGTAAGGGAAGAAATTGACGAATGAGTTAATGGAGGTGTAAAGTATAAATATGACAATTAAATTACTAATGAGTAGCCAAATGAATTAATTAATAAATTTAGAGACAATAGGGCATAAATAGAATTAAGTAAGTGCTAAAACTAAAGTGGATAAAGACTTACAATTAGACAAATAAATGGTTGAACTATAATAAGAAAATACTTGAGATAAAAGAAATAAATTAAAGGAAAATAAATTGGTGATTAAATGGTAAATAAATAAGAACTAACTGAATCGTAATTTGCTAGCTAGATAGCGATGGAATTTAGCTGAAGACAAGGATAACTAGGATGGACATGTAGCGAGCTCTACGGGAACCAAGTTTGATACTTTATCTTTACTCTATGTGCTATGATGACATGTAATGATGGGTTGTAATGCTATTACTGTGCACTATTTTCTATGTATGTGTTGATATGAATTATCTTTGAAATTTATTTATGTTTTAAGAATAAAGTACCCATTGAGCTTATCTCTTAGCAAATTAGTATTTTGCTAACTTGTAGATATGTGGAAGATATAGAAAAGAACCTGTTTAGAAGATCGGCACCATAAGACTTAGATGACATATACTGAAGAAGTGTAAAAAGTTTGTATTATTGTAAAAATTATTAGTTGTATTGTAATGTAATAGTGAAATTTTAATTAATAAGAAAATTTTAAGTTATATATACCGTCGAAAGACACATGTAGCTCTCTTATAGGTCTATTTCGGTAGGCTTATAAGGGGCGTTACATTTATTGGTATCAGAGCATCGGTTTAGCCGTTCCTGGACGGTTAAGTTGAGAAGTCAGTATATGCCAAATAGGATCACCAACATATAGACTATGAATGAGAGAAATAAATAAGAAGTGGAACGTAGGAAAAGAAGATAAAAGAACAAGAGAGAGAATAAAATATAACATACTAAGCGGTACAGAAGAAATTTAATCGAGGACTAATTGGAATAGATGAATAGGGAAATGGGTATGAAACTAGAACTTCGGAAAATAGATATATTGAGCAAGAAAACATAAGAAGAACTAGCAGAGAGTAGAGAGCAAAGGCTAGAGAGGTAGAAGGGTATGATTTAGAAAGTTAAGAGATAACGGACAAAGAAAGACTGTGCAAGGACTTGAAAAGTCGAAGAGCATGCCTGAAATGATAAAGCAAATAGTGTGAAAAGTTTAAATACTAAGCAACAAATTATTACTAATGATTGTTTTGTTAAGAGTGTTGTAATTTATTATGTTACGGTGATGCAAATATGTGAATATGATGTATTGAAATGTGCTTGATGATTGTTTGTGACAACCATGTGAATTATTTGTTTTGTTAACATGTGAATTCCAAATAAGTGATGGGTGATTGAATGACGATGTCTATTTAAAGTGTTGTAATTTATTTGTGTTATGAGGATATGAACTCTAAGTATGAGATGCATGATCTAGTGAGAATTTGGGTTTGAAATACCATTGTCCTAGTTAGAAGAACAAAAAGTTTAGTTCGAGATGGTGAATGACTGGAACTAAATGTTTTGAGATTTCAAATTTAATTTGATGACACTTGGAGCAAATTTAATTGTAGTTAAAAGCTCCGTCCGAGTTTCGGAATGACTTAGATAATGAATTTAGATTGATCGTAGTGTGCCGTAAACCTTTTAGAAGCAAATGATATGGATTGGAAAGATATAGATAACAAATTTAAGCTGACCCTAACTATATGAAAGGTTTTATTTTGTAAATGTAAATTAAAAGAATGCTTGATAAAGAATAAAATGTTACAGAATTTTATAAATATGTTAAATTATGAAGATGATTGACAAACACCAAGAATTGAAAGCTAGAATGAGTTTGACTAAGAAAAATGTTAAATTGTGTGTAAAAGATGAGTTTGAATGAATAAGAGGTGTGCAGTTTGAGATGGCAGGTGTCGTGCCCGCGACATCCTCATCTCGATCACGACGCTGTTGCTGAGTGGACGTCTCGTCTACGATGTCACTGCCGCGCTCGCGATGTAAAGTGCAGAATTTTTACGGTTCCTTCTGGAACTCTCACGACACAATTTTTCGCTCGCGACGAGCTTCCTAGAGTCGAGTCACCCGCGACACATGAATCTCGCCCACGACCACTATTTGTCTTTCAAATTTTCTTAAACGTGAAATGTATATAACTAAATTAGGTGGAATGGGTTTAAGACTCAAATAAAAATATAATTAATGTTTAATAGATTGGAGTCTTCAAGAAAAAAAACATGATATGGAATTGAAAATTTTATGTTTAAGCCATATGGTGAAAATACGTAAAGTATAGCCTAATATAACGACGAAAAAAAAAGAGAGAGATGAGTTTGAAAGGCACAAATCAATAAACTAATAAATAATATTGTGTGCCATATGGAACAAAGAAATATGATCCGATCCTTTTAAAAGAACAAGATTAAGTAAAATAATAAAAATTAAAAAAATTAAAAATGTTACTTAAAATGAGACGGATAGAATATGGATGTATTCAATTAAGATTTTTAAAGATACTTAAAGATTTTTTTTTTTAAAGAATATTGCTTAAAGACTTAAGATTTTTAAAGACTTTTGTAGAGTTTTAAAATTTCTGAATGAATTTCAAAGACTTTACTTTTAAATACTTTTATTAATATTGATAGATTTTTATAGATATTGAAAAATTTTTATAGACTTTATAAAATTTTATTATAACTTTTTTGAATAAAAATATATTTCAACAATAATTTTTTTAATAATTATTTTTAATAAATAATGTTCACATATTATTTAATGGCATTTAGTCTACAAAATTTGCTATAAATGAAGTAAATTTCAATACTTCACATAAATAATATTTGAATATTCATAGCAAATTAACAGCGCAATGATGAAGACGTTTAAGACTTGGGTAATGTGTTGGAGAACTTCAGACTAGCCAAATTTTAGTTTTTACACATTTATCTTTTTAAATATTAATTGAATTATTTATATTGACAAAAAAAATGATTAGTAGATTGTATTTTACTAAATTTAAATTTGTATTATAAATAAGATGCAAAATTATTTGTATCATCAAATTGTCAAAAAAAATATATATTATTAAATTTTAAATTATATTATTTGTGTCTAATTTAAAATATATATATATATATAATCAAATTTGAAAAAAAAAATTCAAAGTCAACCCAAGCTATTTCAACCAATAATTTAAAAGAGAAATTTTGGGAAATAAAAATTTTGCAAGTCTAGAGTTCTAGAACTCTATCTATGCAGGAAAGACTTATAGTAGTGTAAAATTTAGATTTAACTATCTCTCCTTCTCTGAAGTGGCGAATAACATTTCTACCACCATGTACTACTACAAGATTTTAATTTTACACCCTTAACAAAAAATATCATGATTTTGAGTCCATGTACTATCAAATTTTTATAAACAAACACCTTTCGTCCAAGAGATAAAGGCACATGGATGGAAGGCGCGTGACAACACTGACATTATTGACTAAAACGACGCCGTTTTTGTTTTAAAAAATTAAAAACCCAAAATTGATGAAAACGATGCCGTTTTCATAAAGCAGAAAGCCGTTAAAAATAAAAAGCCCTAACTAACGATGAGAGTCCTTCTTCTCTCTGAAATTCGTCCATCTTCTCTCTCAAATTTACATGTAAGTTTATTTGGTTTATTTCATTCATCTTTAATTTTATTTTAATTTTTTTGGTTTTATATGTATTCTAATGTTAATTTGTTTCTCATTGCAGGTTAAGTATATTTATGAAATTGATTCAACAAATGTGTCTTTCAATCTAAAACTCTGCATTGTACGGCTATGGCAAGTTTTTATTTAAGGAAAATCTGATGTTACCTCTTCAATTAAAATAATTTTACACGATGGAAAGGTTTAACATTTTAGTCAGTTGTTAAAAAAAATGCAATATTTTATTCTTTTTTTAATTATTTTTGAAATATCCATTTCTAACATTTAAAATTTTTTTATGGAGAGATCATTCATCCTGCAATTGGAAGAGAAAATTGGTTGGGTAGGTAAATTTGGGTACTCGCCTGACCTCCGCTCTATGTTATGATGGATATATGTTATATATTTAAAATTCATTTACTACGAAATAAAAAACTTACAGTTGGATATTGTTATATATTTTTAAAATTTATTATCAAATTTATTTTAGATTTATTTTACATTTTTTTAATAATTTTTTATTTTTTAAATTAAAGTAGTCTTATTATAATCGAACATGTATGCGTGAGTTAGTTAAAGACAAAATGAAGTGAGACAGGATGAGGAAGTTTTTTGCTTTATTAGAGGGGAAGTGCCATGTTTGAGTTGGAAAAATTATAAATAAATATGTTTCGTCGCACAAGAGTTTGATATAAATTTAAGATGGATTTTATAGAATCGGATAAAATTATCATTTTAATTGTAACACATAATTCTTAACATATATACACTAATTTTTTATGTTTTGTTTAATACAAACACTGCACATAGCAAATGGAGTAACTGTTATGGTGTAATATTATATAAAAATGCAAATTGTAAATATTATTATTATTTTTATCTTTTTTAATTCTTTATTATTTTTTTCACTAATATCAAGAAAATTAACTTATTATAAATATATGAAAGAAATAATAAAAAAAAATTATTAACCTTTTATAAATTTTTTATAAAATTTACTATAAAAATTGTAAAGAATTAATTTTTTTATAAATTCTTTACAAAAATTACTATAATAGAAATTTAAAGAATTAAAAAATACAAACATAAAAGAAAATAAAAAACAAATAAAAAAAGTAGATATATTTTTAAAAAATTATTATTTTATTCCTATATTTAATATATTACACTATTTTATTTCTGTATTTTATAAATTAAATTATTTGATTTCTGTAATTTGACATTATAGTTTTTACATCTAACACTGTTTAAACATTTTATTTCTGTATTTTATAAATTAGATTATTTTATTTCTCGCAACAAATACTCAGTTGCCATATCAAAGAGCAACCCATATACAAGTACTACTCCAAATCTCAGAATTCCTTTCTCAACTGCGTACCCATCTCTAATTGGATTCTCAAAATACAAATTCACTATATAATTAGAGTTCTAGATTCTCTCATTCACAAATCTCTCGTTAACCATTGTTGTATGTGTAAAGAAGAAGAAGAGTCTTAGTTCTAGATTCTCTCATTCACAAAGCTCTCGTTCACCATTGTTGTATGTGTAAAGAAGAAGAAGAAGCGGATGCAGCTGGTGGAGGAAGCGGCAGCGACAGAGTGGCTGCCGGTCATCTTCTCCGGCGTGTCCTTTAAGTTTTTGATTTTTTTTTCTTTTTTTTTAAAACCCAAAATAGCCCACAAAACTAAAACATTCTTTTTTAAGTATTGAAGGTTAGATTGTGAGGGATTGAAAAAAGACTTTTGTGACATTAAAAAGAATCAAAGAATGAAATTTTAGCATTTGGGTGTTGTGTGATGTGATAATGGAGGCTAGGTCCTTCCCTGAGGAAGAAGAATTTTGGCAAGGGTATTTTAGGTATAATAAAAATAATAATTAGAAATTTAATTGTATTGGATAAAAAATTTGACGGAAGGACAAAACAATATAAATTATAAAATACAGGAATAATAAGTTTAAATTATAAAATATATGGACAAAATAATTTAATAAGTCAAAGGTCAAAATAAAATAATAAATTTTTCTATATCTTTTATTAAATTATTATTATTTGAACTCTAAAGACAACTTACACATTTTCTAATAGCTCTAATCACAGGAGGACCTATGTGGAAGGGTGAGATGCATAGGCTCCACTAGGGCTGTAAATGAACCAAGCTACTCGTGAACGGCTCGGTGCTCGGCTCGTTAAATGCTCGTTCAAGTTCGTTCGGCAGCTAAACGAGTCGAGCTCGAGCTCAGTAATCGAGCTCGTTTAATAAACGAGCGAGCTCGAACGTGTATCACGAACAAACGAGCAGCTCGCGAACATGTATCATTTAGCCCTAAACGAGCTTGTTCACGAACATGTTCGCGAACGGCTCGTGAACACCCATATATATATATACCTAAAAAACTACCCTAACCCTAATTCTTTTCACTCTTTCTGCCGCTACACTCTTCTCTTGCCTTTCCCTTTCTTTTTACTCTCTCTACCGATGCTCTCTTATCTTCCCAAAGACCGGCCACCACAGACCGGGCACGTTTGCCATAAGCAGCCACCGAAGACCGGCCTCTGCTTGAACCACCACCATCTAGCCGTTGGAATCCTCTCCCCACTTCGGCAGTCCTTGTGCTCCATGGTCGATACTGGGTAAGTTTGTTAGATTTCAGCTGACAGATTTCATTTCATTTCTTCTGCTTCTGTTCCTTTTGTTTTTTCCTTCCATTTAATCGATCTATTTGTTTCTGTTGCAACAGATCGTTCCTCTTCTCTTGATCGACTCTCAGCCGAACTCTCATATTATAATTTTATTACGCTCAGATCAGTAAGTTTGAGTTCTATTAGTTCCTTTGTTTTGTTTGTTCAATTTCTTTAGGAATACTATGTTCTGTTTCTACAGGCACTTCTTACTCAAGTTAGCAATTCGCAAAATCATAGAGTGAAGGTATAATTTATTGATTGATTATATACACTGCTATTAATTTTGTTGATGAACATG
>CATIWJ010014821.1:0-26587 GCA_949640765.1 Croton laevigatus | reverse complement strand
AAAAGGCCAAATATTGAATTTTTTTTTTTCTCACTACTTTTAGAATCAATTTCCAGAAAGATTAAATAAAATAAGTCCTTGACAAATTTTGAGGATTAGATTTGCAGAAGACCTTTCTTACATTGGAAAATTATTTAGACGTCAAAAATGATTTCTTCGTCGCTATCAAATGCATAAGTTAGAAATTCACTAGAGTATGAAGCAATTATTCTTTTTCCTGGAAATTTTCTTTGCTATATAAAATAAAGTACATCACAATCTTTTTCTATAACAGTATTCAATGAATTTGATACTCCGGTTGTAAGGCAATTTTTTTTTTTTTTAAAACATAGGTATTCCTAATTTAAGGGGAGTAAGAGAGTAAGGATCGAACTCAAGTTTCCCTGGTAAAATAGTTGTGCTTTCAACCACTTTCCTAAAACTCAAGTTTTCCTAGTAAAATAGCTGTGCTTTTAACCACTTCGTTAACTCTTTGTCCTTTGTTATAAGGCAATTTAAGGAACAATCCTTAATAATATCCTTATAAAATGCAACTTAATGAATGATTCGAATAATTATAAGATGGAACAGTGACGGCACCTCAACAATTGACATGTCGTAACAACCAATAAAATTAAAATATGTGGTATTAATTTGAATTACTTTTATTATAATAATAAATTACTGTATTAAATACAGTTAATTTACGTATCCATTTAATAAAATAATTTATTAATTTTTTTAAAATAATTCAAATTAATGTCACGCGTTTTAATTTTATTAACTGATATTATACGTCAACTGTTGAGATGTCGTCACGATTCTACCTATAATTATTGGAATGATCCTTAATATCTTTATAAAAGAGTTAATGGAAAATTTAGTTTAATTTTATGGTTTATAATTAATACGTTATTATCAAATTTCACAAAGCCATTATAATAATTTTATTTATTTCTACATTTTTAAAATAAAAATTTCTCTATAAAAATTAAATACTAAATTTGAAAATTTTCACCAAATAAATTGGATAAAATAGTACATATTAAAACGCAAAGGGGGCGTTTTTCTCACAATTTTTACCCTTTTACCCATAACTCCTTTTAATAGGCCCATTTTGATTATAACAAAGAGAGCCTTTTCCATACTTCTGTATTTTCTTTTCTTTATTTTACTTAATTAATGTAACATCATTCTTTTTTTTGGAAAAATACTTTTTTCCATCCAGAAGCAGAAGAGATTCCGACGTGAATCTTGAATGAAGCTCGACGGAAACTCACCGAAAAATGGTGAAACCCCCATTACAACTGTCAGATATGAAAACCAGAAAGTAGGACGTTTATGAAAGCAAGTGACCGGAGGTGAAACGGCCAGAAGTCGAATGGAAACAGTGAAGAAACATTTCGGCTATGAAAATCAGTTGGAAAAGCGTCGGAAATCCGGCTAAAATCAGTCGGAAATGAAGAATTTTGCTCGCGGGAGAGTTGCCGGGAAGTCGATGTCACCGGGATTTTCGCCGGGACTTTTACCGGAAAACAGGGATGCCGAATACTACTGTTAAACCTATTGGATACCCTTTGCATACTTGGAACCAAGTTCCTCTGCTAAAATTTGGACATGCGGAGAAAAGAGTTGGCAATCCACAATAAAATAGTCGAAGCTTTCGCCATGATACAGGAAGAACATTGACCCTTGGTCGTACAGAGAATGTACATTTGCATCATCAGAAAATACAGCTTAAATGCAAGTTGATCCACACTCAACTGCAATGATGTTATAAAACTGCAGAAGAGACGCATCAAGAGGAGGAACACTACAAAAAGATGAGCAAAGGGCAAAAATTTTACCAGAAATTTGTATTATGTCAATGACAGCATACAGTTAAAAATGATCATGATCATGATCATTTTCGCCGGGATTTTGAAGAAGAAGCCCATTTAAAGTAACCACAATTTGCCTCAGGATTACATGATGGTCCCTACAAGCACAAAAGAGCAACAAATAGTATTAAATTCTCTATCTTTTTGTATCGCTAGTGTTCCATTTTTATCCACCAAATCTAGTGTACTATGCTATGCTTGCATGCAGAGAAAACGTGTGTAGAGGTGTAAACCCATGGTTATTCAACGAACATAGAGATATCCAAGCAGGACAGCAGAACGAAATAAGAATACCTAAGTAATATATGTAACCCTCTCTCAATCTCTGAATGTTAGTGGAGAAAAAAAAAACTTTGTTTCCAAGCATTATATTTCGGCAACAAAGTAGAAATACCTCAGCTCGAGCGCATACATAAAATCTGCGGCCAAATGTTGGACCTGGTTTCTTCACTATCCGAGCAACACATGGTTCCTTATGGCCTTTACAAATTGGTATACTATTCTGCATGAGTTGTTGAATTCTTTGCCACTCCAGCAAAGCAGTACTATTTTTCTCTTTCGCTGCAGGACTATCAATTACCTCATTTTGATCCTGAGAACCTGTACCTGGCTCCAGCTCATCATGCAAAGGACTAACAATTTCATCATCCTTTGTTGCAGTGTCACTTTGGCAATGATTAGAGTTAATCAAGTCTCTCTGAGCAGCTGAAATATCTACTGAAGAGTTTTCAGCAATAGTGCTAGATTCTGAACTTCTATGGAAAAACGACCTCAGGGAGAGCTGGGACCATTGACTTTTTCTAGCTTTTTTCTTTGTTTGCTCAATTGGTTGCCCACCACGTGAAACAACGTTAGAGCTAGGACAAGTGTCATCACTGATATCCTTAGAACGCTTGCTTGTTATCACAAGAGCACCAGCTTCAGTATTTTTATTCAAAGAGCATGGTTCACATGAGGTTTGGCCAGATGTACTGCTGCAGCTAAATGATGCAATCATTCTTTCACTACCATTCCTTGAAGTAACATTTCCCTCCAAACTTGATACACTAGAGGTTTGAACTTGTGTAGCTGCTTGTCTTTTCATTAGAACAGAAGCTGCATAAGATTCAGGCCTCAGTAATATATAAAATGGAAGGAGCACCAGAAAGAAGTACATCGTTGAAGAGCAAGAAATTTTCTCCCACCAAGTGTCTGTTGGAGACCATGAATCATGGGGAGATATCTAGAAGACAAAGATGGTGTGCCATGTTGAGGAACATCAGGGATTCCAACCAAACTTGTATAAACTGGAGCATGATCAGAACCTTCCAGCTTGATTCCCCACCCTCCCTTCCACCTATGCGTAGACAATGCAGAGGATATTAAATCATCACATTTCCACAGAATTGCAGAGAGAAATGCATAAAAAGACATACAAAGATGAGATATAACCTTAAATATATTATTAATCACAAAATTACAGAAAAAACTGACGCATTACATCATTATTCTTACTCAGTGAATTAATTGGATCAAGTTTACCTCTGTGTATTTCCAGGTTTCCAGCGTTTATACTCTGTCAATATGTCGCACTCATTCACATGGCAAGTTAATAAGTTATGACCTTGCAGGTTATGCTCTTGGTGCAAACATGACCCAGCACAAAGAATGTGGTCAATTCTAGTCCCAAAATTAAATTGCTCAGCACCAGTATTTGACGGCCAGCATGTGTATGCATCTCTCCTACAGAACAATGCAGGACAAAAGAAACAGGCTTTAACGCATAAATCCTCAAGAAATTGAGAGAATGTGCAATGACACGAACAATCATTCATCAATTAAATAAGGAAAAACAAATGACAGCTAAACAACAGTAAAATTTTTCCATTAAGTGAAATACAATGAATGATAAGAAATTCAAGCCCAATTTTACTTGAACCTCAATTTTGAACTCTTCTGTAATAAAACAAATAATCATTTATCAACCAACAAAAAATGCATAATAAACATAAAATTGAAACCTGTCTGGATGTTTTGCTCTGAAAACATCAAAAAATTTGCCTCCAGAGTCAACTAGCATAGATCTAAACCATTTTCTGAACCTAAAAGATTACAATAACATGATGGTAAGGCAACTTCAAAGAGTCGTAAGCAGAATAAATAAACAAGCATTGCAAAGAAAGCAGTCCACAACTTACTCATTTTTCTCAAAATCAGGACCTGCTTCACATCGATCCATGGAAGTAGGAGCAATATTGATATCACCAACAACAAATATCCTTCTTCCCTGGTTCAAAAGACTCTCCCATCTTTTCTACAACGAAAAAAGAGAAATAACTCTCTCAGGTCACATTACACAAAATCCCTAATCCTAAGGAGAATAAAAAACCAATTACCTGAAGAATCTTAAAAAACAAGAGCTTAAACTGGATCCTCTCAGTATCATCACTTTCTGCTCGAGGACAATACAAATTGAAAAGAACTGGCAAATTCACAAAACTCATTAACCCACACGAAATATTCCAAATGAAAATTCAAACTACTAACAAAAATTAGCAATACCAAAATGACCATGATCAGTTATGATACACCGGCCCTCTCCATCAACCTTAAGAAGATCATCTTTGTCAAACTCCTCAAGACCTGAAGGCACTGCTCGAGTTTCATCTTTCCCATTTCTAGAACCACTCACAAGACCAGTAAAGCCTTCCTCTGCTGCAACTGGCAACGCAACTTCAGTGCTTAAAGATGCAGACTTTACACGACAAAAAGTAGCAACTCCTAATCAAAAGGGAAGAATCACACTTAGAAAGCGAAATTCAGGTAACTTCAGTGCTTAAAGATGCAAACTTTACACGAAAAAATGTAGCAACTCCTAATAAAAAGATGGTCCCTTTCTTTGAGGCAATTTGACAAACAGGTAACCTGAATAGCCAGTACGGCCTTTGTCATTGGTACGAGTGCAAGAGAAGAAAGATTCATAGCCATCAGCAATGGCTAAATCAGAAGTTAACTCCTGTCTTCTCAATTTGGTTTCCTGTTATTAAGATCAAATCAAATAAAAAAACTCAGAATCGAAAATTAAAAACTAAAAATCGTAAAAATTTTGAGAATGCCCATATAAAAAAGAAAGGATATTTAAGAGAGTAATTACCTGGAAGCAAATGATATCAGCATTGAAAGAATTAAGCAATTTGGAAAGAGAGCCGAACTGAGAGATGCGTTGTCTTAGTCCATTAACGTTGTACGTTACTATCTTCATTCTTGCTTTACGTTCTCTGGCTCTCGCCCAAAGCTTAAAAGCCTAAGCCACTTTTCGTTGTCTTGCAGGACGTGTTGTCGTTTGGTTTAGGTGTCGTTTTGTTTAAATAGTAAATAAATGTATAATAGAGACTGATCGTGGTGGGCACATGCTGAGTGGTTGGCTCGTGGAAAGCACAAGTTTTTCTGGTAGTTGATGACAAACAATTCCAATTTCTCAGATCAGGTTTTCCAATTCGACACTTCACTTTAGTAATTTCACTTTACAAAACCAAATTAGGCCCTACTGATCCTTTACTTTATCAATGTAACAGAAAGATTTGAAGAAAAATATGGATCGATGGAAGACGACGACGAATGAATTCTCACAATCTGCAGAAGCAGCAGCAGATTTAGTTCCTTCTACTTCAACTCACTCTTTACCTGCTTCCAATTCAATTCCTGAATCCAGGTTTAGCGTCTCTTAAGTCTTTCCCAATTTCAGTTCTCTTTTCTTTTTCAATTGTGACGTTGTTTGATTTGGTTATTCATTTGAATTAGGTTATTGTTTTGTTTTACTTTGAAAATATTATTCTAACTTGTGAAATAGGAATTCGGTTTGCTCGAATTTTTACCTTCGGGTCTTAGATTTGGAATTTTAAGTTGGGAAATGTTGTTTGCATTTGCAGGCAGAGACAAGAAGCTGAGGTCAAGGATCCAATTGCAGCAAGAAAGGTTCAGAAGGCAGATAGAGAAAAGTTGAGGAGAGACCGCCTTAATGAGCAATTTCTTGAGCTGGGAAATACATTAGGTCATATACTGTTTCCTTTTGCTGATTCTCTGATATATTTCCGCACCTAAACCTGTTTATCAATCAATCTAGCTTTATCCATGCATAGAGTTTATTCAGGGCTATCGAATTGTAACTTTGAACATCAATTTCAGTGTGTCTTTAGGTGATTTCGCGGCAGCTTGTTTCCTTTGGTTGACCTTTGTTATGAGTGTTGATCTGGCATGGTCACTTTTGCTCAAGGATGTGCGTGACATTTCTTTCCTAAAGAAAAAGATAGAAAATTTAAAGTACCAGATCACATTGGATTAGTGCAACTTCCTTGAGTTGTAATAATTATTGACTTTGAGATTGTTTTAGTTTCTTCATTATTAGGTCTTGCATTATTTTGCTGATGATGAATGGCAGTTGTTAGTACTTTGTAGCCGTTGGTGGTACAATATTTTGGCAAATACATGTGAATCTGGTAGAATAGTTCGACAGGTTGTATATTGCCTGAATTATATATGCACTTTTTGGTTATTATTTTAGATAAATATGAATATCTTGATCTGTTATTTATTATTTGAAATAATCAAATTAGACCCAGATAGACCAAAGAATGACAAGGCAACCATTTTGACTGACACAATTCAAATGCTAAAGGATCTAACAGCTGAAGTCAGCAGACTGAAGGATGAACATGCTGCACTATCAGAAGAATCACGGGAGGTGATTGTCTAATCATGTTCAATTCTGATGGGTGTTATTTTCTGCAAATTAGTCTTGTGATAAATCAATTTGTCAAGTGCAGCTTATGCAGGAGAAGAATGAGCTTAGAGAAGAAAAGGCATCTTTAAAATCTGATATCGAGAATTTAAATGCTCAGTATCAACAAAGGATGAGGGTTATGTACCCATGGCCCGTCACTGATGCTTCTGTTGTTATGGGTTCAACATATTCATATCCCATTCCTGTACCTGTCACTCCCAGCCCTATTCCCATGCATATGTCGCTGCAGCCATTTCCTCTCTTCGGAAATCAAAATCCCAGAGCAATTCCTACTCACTGTTCAACTTTTATTCCATATCCAACTCCTGTTAATCCTACAACTGAACAAGCATCTGTCCACTATCCTTCTGCTCATATTCCACGCAAACATGATTCTAAAAACAAGTTGGCAGATCATTCAAGGAGCAGCAATGCAGAAAGATGTGATGATTCAAATGAGGTAGCAACCGAACTTGAACTGAAAATGCCAGGATCATCGAATCATCAGGTTGGTTTTAAAAGGCTAGGTTACGGTTGTAGTTGCTGCAGAAAATGTTCAATGCATATCACAGAACTGATCGAAATAATATTTGTACAGGAAACATCTAGTGAAGAAAGGAAAGGCAAGCAGCTACAGAGAAAGGAAAGAAACTGTAAAAATGGTAGCTCCTCGAGCAGGTATTCTTCATCTCATGATGTTCAGGATAGCTCCTCCAACAGCACAGGAGACATTCCAACATCATCTAATTGATATGCTGCTAACCTGAAAAAATTATCGTATACCAGAGTACTAGTAGAAATCAAACGTAGCTTGAAAGAAAGGTGAATTGCCAGTAACTTGTAGGGATAGTTCAAATTAGGATTAATCACCACCCTCAGATATTTATAGCAGCCAAAGAACCTGAGTGTGAGTTGGCCTAACTAGGATCCTTTTTCTACGTGCTGATATCCTGTTGGCTAGATGTTATAAGACTAGTAGTTTTTACTGTGTGCTTGAAACTGTAATTAACTCATTAGTTTAATCTTAAGATTCCTTAATGATTTCATAATTGAATTTGCTTAGCCCTAGGTTGAGCAGTCTCAACCGCGTACCCCCTTTTATCAAGAACATTATATAAATTAAACAGTTCAATGAGTTAGAAGATATTTTATTATATGATTGTGATATGCTGATTAACATGATCATAATGCTTTAATTATTGCCGCTAATACGAACATAGACAGATAAGACTTCGTTGGATTTCTTTCTTTTTTGTTCGAGACAAATATTATATGATAAATTTTAAATGATTGTAAATTTAACGGTAAAAAATAATTCTATTTCTGTTTTAACATATATATTCAAATTTTTAAAATTTAGAGACAATATATGATCTTGGATTTCAGTACATACAATCTAAATGAATAAAAAAAATTAAAAAAGAAAATTAGAGGTGCACATTGTCTCCCCTCCAACGTTTATCATTTTCCAAAATTTTATTTTCAACAGCTTCAGCTGCATTTTAGAAACTCTAGAAATAGAATTCTTTTACTAAGAAGCTCAGGTAAACCAATCAATAATTGAGATTTCACATTCATAATTTGTAACCAGTGACGAGATGGAGGTAGGATTACCAAGGTTCATTGTTATCAAATCTGAAAAAAACAAGTACTTGAGCTACATTTCTGAAAATGGCTCTCTCAAATTCAATGGAGAAGCTATTGAGAGTCTATATTCTAAAATGGCAGTCGAACTTGCGGAGACCATGAGAAGGTCGCCATGCTCATTTGCGCTGCTATAGCAACAAGTACTGGGTAAAATCCTCTGAAGAAGACGGTTTGATAGTGGATAAAGCTCGCACCCCAGAAGAAGACCAAACCAAATGGTCTTGTACTTTGTTCAAGCTTGTTTTCTCCAAAACCGAACCCAATTCTGTTCAGTTTTTACATGTCCAATCTGGACAGTACGCTTCCTTAAAGAGCACAGATGAACCATCTTTATATGTAGGTTCAGAAAACGATCAGCAATCTGTTTTCAAGTTCTTTGATTGGAATACTCTTGTTATACTTTCCAATATGTCGCTTTCAAGGGCCCAAATGGGAATTATCTAAACGACACTGCTTAGCATTTGCAATTTACGTCCAAAGACATGAAAGAAAATGGTGTGGCTAACCAGAATTACACGCACAATGATGACACCATCAGCATAAAATCCATTTCTGACAACAAATTTTGGAGTAAAGACTCGACAAATAGCCGTGTGCTGGTGGATAAAGAGGAAGTCGGTGAAGAAGAAACATTATCCAAGCGTTTACCCGTTAGAGCTGGCAGAAATGTGAACGCTCTCAGCAAAATAAGTGACAGAAGTTATTGCCGTGCGGTGGAAGACACTTGGATTTTATCTCCCCACAATTACTAAACAAGCTCGATTCGAAGTCAAAGAGGCTGTTATTTCAAGGGAGGTTTACGATGTCAAATTCCGGCGTCATAGTTTCCGGTGACGAAGTGACGGCGGAGTACGAGGTGAGTGTGCCACCAAAGAAGTGTAAGGGTGAGTTTGGTCAGAGCAAGGGCTAATTGCAACGTTCCATTCACATATACTCGGCGTGACATTCTTGTTAATGGAAGTAAATCTTATATTTAATTTTTTTTTCCTTCAATTTTCTAATTTTCAAACATGACATGAAATCAAAGTCAGGAGTTCCACCGGAATAATTCAAATTTGATGTATTCGTACAATTGATCGATCGAGTTGTATTTGATAGGCTAACTTTTAACCATAAAAAATACAAATGTCATTGCACCACCTTCTTTCATTCAAATTTTTTATCTGCTTCCGAGCAAATTGCTCTATATAGCAGGACTCAATAATTCAAAAATGCTATATGGAGCGATCAAACGAGGATTAGCATCACATGATGTGATTAGTTTGTTCTTGTATAGTAGTCCATATCTCTTCATGACATTTGTTTGTAGGGAACTCCTGCTCAATTATTGATCTTGGTTTGATAATGTATGCATAAGTATTGTAATTGATTGAATTATTATAATGAATTGAACAAATTAATTACTATAACACGAGAAATAAACATGAATTTTATTTGAATTTTGCCTGTTGCTTTCGAACTTAAAAATTAATTTGAAGGGGCAACTGAAATTCAAGTACTTGAGCTGTATGCATGACTAACTTTCCTTATGGATTTGTTCTTTTGCGCATCAGTTTGTTTGAGATAGTAAGCTCAAAGAAAATTAAGATTGAAAGGAAATGTTGAAACTGGGGATGAAACCTGTTACTACCGATGCTAGCAATTTAATCAAATTTCATACTGTTTTCCAAAATATTATAACTTTTGTTTACTGTGTTTATAATATATTTATTTATTGTAATACAGTATTTACGATCAATAATGCTTTGTTATTCATAACATGATCAACAATAAAAGCACACAACATAATATGCATCAAAAATAAAGATTTTGAGGGGCGAATCTAATGGTGCTGAAATTGGCATCTGAAACTCTTTGGAAGTCAACGAAAAATTGATCAAAAGTTATGACAGAGCCGATCTCTCCCTCCCCGTCATGACCCAACCGAGCCAGGGCTGTTTCATAAATTTGATAGGCCCTGTGCAAAATATCAAAATTAGGCAACAATCCTATGTAGATTAAGATATGTATTATTGGAATGAATAAAATACATGTATTTCAAAAGTGATTCAGTGGAAAAGGTTAATAAAAATAAGTTATGTGTCTTGATTTAATTTTAGGAGTATTCATTTTAATGCTTTTTTTTTCCAAAAAATAATGGGCTTGTAAAATTTAGAGGAAAAAAAAAATGGGGCCTATGCGATCGATTATGTCGCACATGCTAAAGGACGGGCCTGAACCAGGCTGCAACTAGCATTGGCATACAGCTAGACCGGACTATGATCCTACAAAATGATCCATCTGCCCAAATTTTGGACTAAGACGGTTAACTCAATTTAATTAAGAATTTATGTAGTTATATATCATATTAAATCTCAATTCCAATGTAGAATTTCACACTCCACGTGTCAATCGATCTCCCTTTTTATTTCATTTACAGTGGACAGAATTGGGGGTGATAGAAGCAGCAAGTGATGGCAAAGGTATCGCGATTGATGTTAAGGTTGCTCCATTCATCTTGCTGACAGTTGTGACAGTATGGTGCTGGCAATCTCTTGCAAAAATAGCAGGTGGCGGTGATGCCAGAAGGCGGAAGTGACGCTCAGAGGCGAGGCAAGAAAAATAACTTTTTGGGGTCACTTTAAAAAATTATAATACTATCAAAAATTTTAATAATATCTTTTTTTTTTTTATCATAGGTATAAAATGCGCATCCAATTAGTATGTTAGTAAGTTAGGTTAGCAGGGGATTTTTTTATCATATGCATACACACGCATCTAATTAGTATGTTAGTAAGTTAGGTTAGCAGAGGATGAGGCTGGAGTTCGAACCTGAAACGTTTGGGGTGCATATTAGAATGTCGATCACCTGGACAACCCACGCCCCTTTAATAATATATTTTTGATAATAAAAACTTCAAGTAATATTTTTTGAGAAATAACTTTAATAATATTAATAATAGTTGACAATACATATTTTGATATTACAAGTTTTTACAAAAGTTCTATTCTTTTTTAAACAAATTTAAACTTATAATAAAACTTATTGTTTTTTGAAAGAGCATAATAAAATTTATTAAAGTCACGTATTTCATGTAATTTAAGTCTTACCAGTCCTTCAAACTTATTGTTAATTTTTTCTTTTTTTTTTTTGGGGTAAAGTAGTACTTTAATATTTTTCCAACATTTAAATAGGACTTTTTAAAATATTAAATCTTTAAACTTTTAATATCTTATAAATAATTACCAAAGACAATTAATTAACAATTAAATACTATTTATATATTTAATTTTTTCAAACAGACCTCAAATTATCTGTAGACATATTGCACTTATAAAAACTAATTTTGGACTATAGAATGCAAATGAAAATATTAAACTAATTTGGACTATGGAGATCTATCTCTCCCATTTCCCTCTAACGGTAGGATGGGTTTTTTATTTGAGGTTTTTATTTTAATTCAATGAATAGATTTAACTCATGGCCACATAAGCCCTCCCCTATTATACGCTCAGGTCGAGATTCGAATTCATGACCAATTTGGTCCAAGTGAAAGTTGTGTGCTTTGTTTTTATGATAGCCCTGATACTATTTGCGAACTTAAATGAAGTAGCTAGTCAAACCTGATGGAAAGTGTTTCAAGTTCTGAGTTACTGACTGCCCTAATGGAGGAATTTGCAAGCAAACTGCCAACAATAAGCATCATTGCCATCGCAAATGTTGATCATAGTTTCAAATAAAACCCATTAACTACGTTTAAGTATTAGTATAGTTCTTCCTTCATTGTCGTAGAATCACATCCTTATTATGGAATTAGGATGGGAAGTTTTGTAAAAGGAGAGAACAACAATATACCATATTAGTTGAATACTAAACTATTATTGCTCTTCATTTTTATCTTTGTTTTATTTTTTATTCAATCTCTCCATATTTTGGTTTAATGTTTTCTTTTTATTTTTAAGTTTTTTAGAATAAAGAAATTTTTCGTGGAAGTAAAATTTGGTGTTAAGTAGTTTGACACTTTATTGATAAGCACCATCACAAAATAGTTATTTTTTTATTTAACCAACAATTTTCAGGCGGAACTAAAACCATGAATACCGAGTAATCGGAAACAACTAATCTACACCTCCTAGAAACTAGAAATTTGATATAACAATTATGAGAAAAGATTTTTTCCCCCCAAAATTAAGTGTGAGAATAGTTGAATGGAGCAGGTTTAAATCAACGCAGCTGTGTATTGATGATTTGCATATAACATTATTTCCTCTTTAAGGATTTGAGGTTTCGATAAATTTTGATATATGATTCTTTTTTCCAGGATTATAATAAATAAGCAAAGTTTGAACCCGTAAATAAATGAACTATAAATTGATGGAGGTAGTAATCAGGCCCGTTGATTAAGCTGTGCAAGCAGAATATTTACATAGGCCCCTTTTTTTGGAGCCTCCAAATTTTAAAAATATATTACTACTTATAAACTTTTTATCTTCTTATAAACTATTTTGTCTTGCGTATACATGCTTACTTTTTATATTCATGCCTTTATTTTCAAGTATTAAAAATATAGGGGCCTTATTTTCTTATTTTCATAATTAAAACAGTGCCTTCAAGAAATTTGTGACAACCTTGGTTGGTGGTAATAGTTAATGTTACCCGATAAATTAGTCCTTCCACCAATTTATTTTTTATGGATTCCTCCTGCGGTCCATGAATACTAATTCTCAGGATTCACGGCTTCTTTCAATGCTTTCTCCAAGGTTCGAACAATTGTTGGCAGTCTGTCTGAACACAAGACGGTGTGCCATCTTGCTTTTCTGCTAGAGCGCGGCGTTAGTGTATATTTTAAAATGCAAGAACCTATTGTCTTTTTCATACAAAATTCCAAAGTGTTGTTGAAAGAAACTGAGGCTTCTGTCGTCAACTTAGATGCCAAACAACCGACATGGAAGGAAGTTTCCGGTGTAACCTCCTACACCATTATATAGTGCTAGTTTTGCATGAAACTGAGAGATTAGAAAGATAAATAAAAGTTCTCAAGATGATGAAGCATGAGTTTGATAGCACAAGTAGTGTGAGTAGAGCTCTCCTTAGCAGTGAGAATGGAGTTGTACAATTTCCCATCTCAGAAGAAGACAATTCTCTGCAACCAGTGAGATTTCAATCCGTCATTTACTTTTATTTATTCACCAACAAACTATAATTTGTTCAAATCTTGTATGCAGATAAAGGAAACATCTTTCAAATTGCCACTACTATTGGACTACATATCATCTCTTCTTCATTTATCATTTTTTGGAATTCTTGGGGTAAAAAAAAAAAAAAAAACTACATAACCCGCTTCGATTCTATCATTTCTTTCAATTATTAGTAAATGGTTTAGCTGAATGAGAGGCACTTAACTTTTTGATAATTTGCAGGTCTTAACAAGGTACTTGTTGAAGAAACTTTTCGGCCGTATAGCTCTCAGAACAAATGATATCCTACATCCCGACCTTGCTTCCAACATGGTTCCACTCTCTCCATTATGAGCACAAACATGAACATGCAAATGTAAACTTACAAACACTGATTTAGTCTCTTCTATTCAATTTTCAGGTTGGTTGTTTTTTGATGGGATGGTGGGGTATAGTTTTCAAAGAAGACATAGCCTGTATCTCCGATCATCTGGTCATAGGATTAACGTCCGGTTACTTGGGAAGCCTTACGACTTTTAGCGGCTGGAATCAGACAATGCTTGATCTCATCGTCAATGACCGCAGTGTGGATGCTGCGGTTGGCTATCTCGTAGGTAATTGCGTTGTTAATTGGATCATGAAAGCTTATTTACTACTCTTTTGATAATACATATATTATTATTAGCAGGCATGTTTATAGTAGCCTATTCCACCAATTTTGGGATTGGCACGGCTAACTGCTTCAAATCAACTACTAGAACCAGCCTAAACTGGAGGATAGATAGCTATCGGCGTCATATGGCAGTAATGGGTGTTCTTGTTTTAACGGTAGGCTGTTTATTGAGTATTAGTGGAACTCTACTGAAGCAGGAGATTAACAGTGGTGGTGGCAACAGCGGCAGCCCTGAGTTATGGCTGGCTTGCTTAGTTGCAGCTCCAGGGGTGTGGATTCGGTGGTTTCTGGCACGTCTCAATGGATGCGGACTAGGAAATGCAGGGCATATAAAATGGATGCCATTTGGGACTCTAATTGCAAATGTTTCAGCTTCTTGTATCTCAGCAGCAATCTCTACTTTGAAGGAAACAGTAAGTAGTCTTGTTATTTGTCAAGTTCTTATATATTTTCGTTATTATAACTGGAATCTGATAAGTTGAAATATGGGTAATGCAGATCGATGACAAATCCCGCAACTGGATTTTGACAGGGATACAGTTGGGATTTCCGGGCTGTTTGAGTACTGTTTCAGCTTTCATATCAGAATATAATGCTATGGAAAGGCGACGTGAAGATCAAAGAGCCTACGCTTATGCTCTAACAACAATAGCAATCTCAATAGTGTTGGGAATTCTGGTATATGTTGTGCCGGTTTGGACAATGGAATACAAGTAATGCAATCTCAACTTTATGTAATGCGATTCTCAACTTCATCAAATACGAACAATTAAACCAAATAGGTCCAAAAGATCATATTAAATCAAAGGGGACGTAGCCAGGCCCTAAATTAGACTAGTACTTTGCTATTGCCTTAATCTAGTACGGATATAGAACGATCTGTAAAACACACAATGAACACAAACTGATATTTAACACCAACCATTCTTTTCTTAATTTCATTCGAGGTTGGGAATTACAATTTGAAGAGCATAACAAGAAAGTACCCAACTCTTCAAAAAGAATGTACAATGTATGACCGCCACTCTAAGAGCCAACCTCCATACAAAACCAACACCTCCCCACTAAATATGATACACAGCACAGCCTCTTAACATACACATTCTATTCACTCATAACGTTGCTGAGTTCAGAGAAGAGGTAAACCGTATAGGAGCAGAGAGAGAGAGAGGTACCTCATTGCTGTTTGTGTAACCGTGAACCTTCTATAACTCTCTCACTTATCTCAATCTTCAAAACTCCATTTCTGTGTCTATACCTTTCGACAATTCCGTTGAGTAGACGAGCTTGGTACATTTCGGGAACTAATACTTGCAGTTCTAAGAAGCCTACGGAATTCTGGAAGGCTTATCTTACCATCTTTATCAATATCCGCCTCTTCGAGGAGTGGGTCAATGGAACCTTTTAAGCCCGTATGCTACACAGCACAATAAAGCATAATTAGTTAGGATGCAACAGTACTTAGCTATGAAGGACATTAAAAATCATAGGATTATGTCTACAAGCCAGAGTAACTTGGCTTGGCAAATGGGAGATGTAGAGCAACAAAAAGGATATGAAGATAGGAATACAACATTCCTTTTGTGAAAACTAACTTGCTTTCTCACTCTTGCAAACCCTAGAAAATATTTTTATCATAAAATTGAAAGAATAAAGTCCCAATGTAGTTTCAAACAAACATTGATCACCCAAGCCAGAAAGAGCAATTTAATGAAACATTTTATGCCAACAGAAGCCAATAAAGAGAGGCAAAAGCTATTACTTAGTGATAACAAGCAGGTACCCATTTTTTCATATTTTTAAGCGCTTTGAAGAGGATGTAAAATTACAATGATGAATGTAAAGATATACTTACCATTCTTAGTTCTTCTGGCGTTATATAACCATCTTTGTCAATATCAAATTTCTCAAAAGCAGCTTGTGATCGCAACTGCCACTTCTCGGAATTGTGTTCCTCTAACTGATGCACATGCAAAGCAGCCGCAACAAACTCGGAGAAATCAACAAGTCCATCTGTGTTACTGTCAATCTGCATCAGAAAACGTAAACAAGTTATTAGGTCACAGTTCCACAGTCAATAAGAAAAAAGGCCTTAGAAATGTCATATTATTGAACATAGACAGAAAAGTAGCAGCATTTTGAGGGAATCACTAAATAACTGAGAAAAGGTCTAAAGGAGCATTCTGGTTGCCCAACTCCTTGGCTTCGGCACACTATTATTAGAAAGACCAGGTTTCATTTTCCCAGTTAAAACAAACTGACATTACTGCAAAACCAATGACCAAATTTCTTTTAACAAAGCATAAAACAAAAATTCAAGGAATGTACAAAGGATGCACAATGAATAAGTTTAATGCACATTTTCCTTTATTTTCTCTGTGATAAAAACAAAATGTTCATACATAAGATATAATAAATGATACTTACAGCTTGAAGAATCTCGAGGACACGAGAATCTTTCAACTTCCATGGCAGATCTTTAGCAAGAGCCTACATTAAAAAAATCCTTGTTAAAGTAAAATAAAGAAACTATACATGTGAACAGGATATATTGAAATGTAAAATATTAGAGGATAAAAGCAAAATAAAACACCTGTCTCATCTCTTCAAGACTGATAGAACCATTTTTATCCACATCAATTGCATCAAATTGATCCCGAAGATCAGCAATCTCTGCATCATCAAGCGTGCTAGCCAATGCCTGCAAGGTGTCAAGTACTTGTGAGAAAGAATAAAAACAAATTCTAGACACAGGAAAATTTGATATCTGTCATAGGAGAATCCATCAAGTAGTCAGTTTTACCCTTAGAGCAAACTGTTTGAGCCGACTGTACTTTACAAATTGCCGCATATTGCTCAGGACAGATATGTCGATAGGTATTTCAGATGCATCTCCTCCTTCTCTGACCCATGGATGTGCTGCAAAATGTATCACCATTTAGGACAGAAATGGTTATTTAAATTACCCAACTGTAACATAACATTTATTTTTTTTAAGTGACAAGTTGGACACATACACAGGGCTTGAGCAGCAGTTAGTCTAACTCTAGGATCCTTCACCAGTAACTTCCTTACAAAATCTTTGGCACTATTACTAATGGTTGGCCATGGTTTACGCCGAAAATCAGGTTTATTCCTCAAGACCTGCTGACATTAGACATCAGTATCCTGAAAATAGTAAATATAAACAATGAAAAGATACATATGGCATCATGCGATCCAATTAAATAGGTAATGTATAAACAAGTTACTCATAAAATTTCACTGTAACATATTAAACATTACCTTTCTGAATTCACAATGCACTCTGAATTTTGTTTCAAACAATTATAGCAATGATGAGTAAAACACAAAGGTGCACATAGTGAAAAGGTTGGTTATAAGTGACATCACCCAAAAAATTACATTTTTCGATAAAGAACAGGAAGAAAACAAATTTAAAAAGAAAATAAGAAAGGGAAAAAAACAATATAAAAAATTTAGGTTGTACTGCACCTCCTTAAATATACCATCCTCTGTCTTATCCCAAAAAGGCCGCCTTCCACATAGCAAAATGTATGTGATAACACCAATGCTCCAGACATCTGATTCAGGTCCAGACCTTCGCTTCAAGACTTCAGGGGCTACATAGTAGGCACTGCCAACAATATCTTGAAACTTCTTGCCTGCATTCAATTGGAAATTATGATATATGGTTACAGCAGTTTCTAAGTGGAACAATGAATGATCTGAAACATTAATCATAGTGTAACCAGTATGAAAGTTTCTCCAGTGTACAAGAGAAGTATCTATTGTGAGTGAGCACGCGCACCCGCACCCACCACACAAAAATAAAACCTTACATAGGTGAAGTTCTTTTTGTTGCCCCCATCTCCTCCATATGAGACATATAACATCTTCATATGAAGAAATACTACTCACCTGGTTTTATGAAGTCTGACAAGCCAAAATCTGTGGCCTTAAGAGGTGAGTCCTCCTTGGTTGACTTCAAAAGAAAATTCTACAGGCAAGAAAATAAGGAATCTTTGTCAAGAACCATGACTTTCTTCAAACCTAACAAACATTCAATCCACATCGATGCATACCTCTGGTTTCATGTCTCGGTGTACCAACCCATGCAAATGGCACTCAGCTGCAACTTTAAGCATTTGCCGTACAACTACAGCTGCATCTTTCTCGGTATAACGACTGTCCTTCCTGATTTATGAAAGCAAGCAGAGGCATGTGAGATCATTTAACTGAAACAGTATAATATACTAACACTTTACTCAGAAAATTTTAATAAGCAGAATATGTTAGAAACAGAAACGGCAATAAAGAACAATAAACTTTGAGAAGCAAAGCAATGAGTCTTACTTTGCCAATATGCGGTCCAGCAATTCACCACCCTCGCACAACCTAAAAAATGATTGCATAAAGAAAGCAAAAGTCAATTATGCAAGGGTATGGTGCAATAAATAAGAACTTAATAAATGCAGAGTAATAGGATCAAAGAACTTTTTATATTGCGAAAAATAAGCATCAGATAAGCATAAATGGGAAGAGATGTATTTATAAAAAACTGCAGGAGAAAAACAAAAGTACCCCATGCTTAAAACAAAACTATAACAATAGGACTTACTCCATTACTATATATACATAAGAATCATCCTCAAATGCATTATAAAACTGCACAACATTCTCATGGCCAGTAAGTTCCCGCAATATCTTGACCTCTCGTTTAACATCCTCAACGGCAATAGGAAGAATCATCTAGCGGCAAAAGTCAAGTGTTAGCTTTAAATACCACAAAAAGATCTACCAATGGAAAAAAGTCATTGAAGGAAAATTTTCCCTAGAAGTAAAACCCATAACACTTATTCCATCTTAAGCTTTCAGGTTTTCAACATCCACAGGCATACCAATTCTAGTCACTTTGAATAATCACAAACAGCAATAGAGCACTATAAATTGCCTAAGCGAAGAACAAAAGGGAAGTTTTACACCGTAGAAGCACGAAAGAAAACTTTTATTAAAGAACAGATATAGAAGAGAGCCAGGACATCCTTCTGCAACCATCTCCATGTGAATAAAACAAAAGCTTTTACCCTTTAAGGCCCGCTTTCAAAACACTTTCCCTGTTGTAAAATGGATTCTTACAACTCCAACTCCAAGGAAATGTGTCCATTGATTCAGAATCAGTAGAAAGATATGAAAAAGAGTTTTCTTTAAATCAAAGACAACAGTCTCCCAGGAGAAAATGGTTTGATCATGTCCTACTTTGCGCCACTTATGCTCCAGTTTGTAAGTATCAGACTTTGATCGCAGAGGGTGCTAAGGGAGGAGGCCGACCTATAACCACATTCGGGGGATCGTCTCAAAAGACCCACTACTACTTAATGTCAGTGCTGACTAATTTGCAAAAAAGTAAAATGGAAGCAAAGAATTTATAAAGTGAATCCAAGCTAATTTAGGATAAGACTTGGTTGTTATGTTGATTATGACAAGCAAAGACAACAAACTTTAACTAAATGAGAATCCCCTGATACTACTATGCTAGAATTACCACAGATTAATATGGATGCCACTAACAAATCAAAGCCAAAAGCGGCCAAAAAGCAGGACAATTTTACCTCAACTAAATATAGAATGATCATTAGCTAATTCTCAAATGAGGAAAGCCCATTGATGCTTCCAAGTTCCATTTAACTGGAAATATTAAGATACAGATAAAAGCTCAACTACAATCACATGAGAAATTTTTATAGATGCAAAGATTCTTAATACATAGAACTTGGAACAATAGTAGGGACACCAAACAAGAAAAATATCAATCCCGAACAGAACAGAAAAAACAAGCAAAAATGTCATTATTGTAAAAGCAACTTAATTAAATGGGAATCCATATTTGTATATAAGAAAAGCAAAAGTTTTTCAAGGATCTTCTGCTCAGTGTTCACTATTCAAAGCCAAATCAGAATCTTTAGCAGCCAATCCAGTAATCATAAAAATTCTTAGATTTCCCAAAACCATTGACCAATCAATTCCTAAATTAAGTTGAAGCCCAAAGAAAGAGAAATGAATCTGAAAAATATTCTACAATAACCCGGATTCATAAAGTTCCCAATTTAAGACATGACATAAAAATGAATGTGAATTTGAGAAAACTAAATAAACCCAATTCATCAAAATAAATTTAAATTTTTGAGGAAAAAAAAAAAAACCTTGTTCTTCTCAATCTTCTTAACAGCGACACGATCTCCATTAGACTTATCAGTGGCAACGTAGGTATACCCAAATTGACCGTGACCCAACAATTTTCCGATCGTATATCGTCTATCAAAATCCTTATCGTACCCAAAATCCGTGCGCTTACCGCATGGGATCACCCCGCCTTGTCTTCTAGAATTCTGCTTCTCCTTCACCTTCTGCATAAACTGCTGCGGCGGTTGTTTACTTTTACGTGTCTCATTATTATTATTATTATTATTATTATTATTGTCGGACGACGATTGTTTCGATGTCGTTGACGGTGGTTGACATAAGGTGCTAGCGGTGGAACTTTCTTTACGGAAGAAATTCTGCTGATGACTGACGATGGGTATATGAGCGGCGGCGGCACCGTTGTTATTGCTATTAGAACCACTAACCTTGATGGTGGAGAAGCAAGCACCCATTGATTGAAATATGATTGTTATTGATAAACATTCATTTACAATCAAAAACGAAAATGGCCAATTATAGAATCAAGCTAATAAATATACAGAGCTTGATGATGGGGTTTTGGAGGAGAAGCCAAGGAGAAGATAGAAGGAAGAAGGGAAGAAAGAGAGAGGTGGAGGAGGTGGAGGTGGTGGTGGTGGTGGTCAAAAGAAACTTCTTTCTATTTATTTAATTTGTTTTTTTAGTTGATGAATGATTTCTCTTTTCACAGAGACGAATAGGAAAGACAGGGAAAATGTGATTTCAGACGGTAGGACAAACTCCGTCACACTGTTTTTTGACGGAAATCCTAACGGGAAGTAAACGTTTTTGTTTGTTAATATTGGAATTTGCATAATTTTTTTTTTTCTAAGTAGTACTAGTATTTTTTATAAAAAAAACAAACTACTTTCTTTTCTTGTTTTTTCCCCCTAAAACCAACTAAAATTCACTAATAAATATATCTGTAAACATGCATTAAATAAATTTTATAGAAATAATCATAACTTTGATATATATATAAAAAAAAAAAGCCTAAACATTTGCTTTGGTTATTTTTGAAATGAAACATATGATTTGGTTGCAGCAAGGCCTGGAGTTAAGGGCCATGGAGCGTTGAGTCATGAAAATTAGAATATGTACCATTAAAATAAATAAAAAAATATGTATTACGAAAATGACTCAATGAAAATGCTGGTTAAAAGAAGTTATATGCATCGGGTTCAATCGCTAAAATTTGAACTATCTTCACTTACGAACTGTCTATGTCTCTGTTTGGTTGGTTGAATATACCTTTACAAAGTAATTTTCGCTTCCCTTTTATTTAGGTAAATTTTTTTTAAAAAAAATTATGTAGACAAGTTCATCATAATTATGAGAGTGTAGTTAGAATGAATTTATAAATCTATTAAAATATATAAAAGGTAAGTCTTAGTTGCTTACATGGCAAAAATGTAAAAAACTCAATTGCTTATGTAAGAACATAATAAGCATTAGGTAATCTTTTAGTTGTATTATTATTTTTTATTTTTTTTTAAATATTATGTAAGATAATCATTAATAATTAATTATTATTACTATTTTAATGATTAATTTAATTCATGCAATTATTTTTTTTAACATAAATTAAATATTAAATTTTTTTTAACCATTACATTAAGAATTTCAAAAGTTATATATATTTTAGTATAAATATGAAATCAACCATACGTATATGTCATATCTAATATAATTTCTAAAATAGAGAAAAGAATTTATAAAAAATAAACTAAACTGGATAGTAAATTTTTTTTTATTATTATTGCTGCAAAATTTATTGGTATATAATTACATATCAAATTTTATATAAAAAATATAAAAAAATTAATTTGAAAATTAAATAAATTGAATATATAGTAATTTAAAGTATTTTAGGGGGGTGTACTCAATCATGACAAATAATGACTTTTAATGACTTTAAAAGTAAGGTGGTATTGTATTATGAGTTTTACAGACTCTATAAAAGTCATTTGGTATTCAATTACAACTTTTAAATACTTTTAAAAAGTCTTTAAAAGTCACCCGGTATTCAATTAGAATTTTTATAAAGTCATTCAAAGTTTTTAGGTATTTAAAAAGTCAGTGACTTTTACGGAAAATAGACTTTTGATTACTTTACAAGACTTTTTACCTAATATTACTAATTTGCAGAATGATTTTTAACCTTTGTAAGGCCTATTCAGATAATAATATTACTAATTTTGGCTATTTTGGCTAATATCACTACTTTGATCCTGAAATTTGACTAATGTTATTCAAAAATTAGACAAAATGATGAAGCATTTAAACAGAGCCAAACAGTAAAACTGAGAGAATTATTATGTGAAAAATGAATGATTAAATAGTTTTTTTTTTTTTTCTTATTATTTTTTAGGTTCAACACAACTAGAACACAGAAAAGGAGTTAAATTTATAAATACAGAAACAAGGTACTTCAGTTACAAGCAAAAGTATAAAATCAGAGTATTTGAAATATGTTCTTATTAAAAAAAATTATAATAAAATCTTATAAAGTTTATAAAAGTCTTTCAATGTCTATAGAATTCCTTCAATATCTATAAAAGTATTTAAAAGTAAAGTCTTTAAAAGTCATTCAAAAATTTTAAAAAGTCTACAAAAGTCTTTGAAAATTTATGAAAGTCATTCTTTAAAAAAGTCTTCAAATGTCTTTAAAAATCTTAATTGAATACACCCCCTTAGTTCTTTATAGTTCGTTAGAGTGGTAAAATCCATATAATTATAACTTAAAATTAGATTAATAAATTAGTGTCACAAAATTTTTTTTTTTATTAAATGGAAGGATTTAACTCATAAGCCACTTAATAGAGGATAACCCTCTTCTATCAACATGCTCTGGTGAAGATTTAAACTCGTAACCTATAGGTTACAACAGAGCGCACTAACTACTACGCTAGACCTTCAATTCCAAAGTCACAAATCATTAAAATTGTATTAAAAACTTAAAAAATGCGAAATATAAATCAAGATACAAGATTTGAAATTATAGTTACGTTAAAGACAAGTATAAAAATTAAACGGTATATAAAAATGAGGCTTACATCTAATTAAAAAAATGGTTACAAAGTAATTGTCACGACTGGTCCAAATCCACTTGCTAGTGACTAGCTTTGATATCATTATTGTCACGATCCAATGCGAGACCTGCGACTAGCATGCACCGCGACTAGACCGGAGTCTGACCATATAAGCCTCCAAAATGATCAATCTAATTATATTCGTCAACTACTTTGACCCAAATACACTGGACTAAAAATAGTTAACCCAAGTTTACTAAGTAGTTAGGGAGTGTAACTTATATATCATATCAAATTTCCATCAATATCTAATATGGGATTTTACAGTAATAATATAAGAAATACCTTTCAAAAATTAAAAATAAAATGTATAAAAATAGAGTTACATTTAATTTAAATTAAAAAAAAAACTGTTCTATAAAATTATATTATACTTTATACCATATGTATATGCGTGCAAAATTGAAGTATGAAAAGAAGGACTATACAATCTAAAGTGCAAAATAAATTTATCAACAATAAAATGAATAATACTACTAAAAATATTAAAACTTTCATCAATCATTATTCACAAATTTATTTAATTTAAAATATTAAAAAAAATACATAACACTACTTCAAAATAATGTGAAAATAGTACTTCAAAATAATATAAAAACCGTGTATCATGCTAGTACACGACTAGTTAAGTTAATTTAACTAACTTTGTTAATGGAATAAGTATAATCTATACATTGATGTCAAAAAAAATAATTATAATTATAATACTAATCTATACATTAATTGTTCATTTTATTAGGGTATAAGATGAAAACCTAATGTGTTGCCAAATTATACTTGCAACTAATCTATAATTTGACGTGTATAATTTATACATTTATTTAATTATATTCAATAATATAATAAATTAATAATTTTTTAGCACAAATTAAGAAAGTTCAATTTTTTTATAGTTTAAAGCATATTATTAATTTTCCATAAAAAATCATATTATTAATAAAGTGAATCAAATATATAGTATTTAAATATTTCCTAAAAATTTTGTTTTTGCATGACTTAATTGGTCTAGCCGTACTTATATATACATCTTCAAAAAAAAAAACCATACTTAGTCTACAAAATTTGTAAATAAATTAACCCAATTAATAATAGGGATGGACGTGGGGTGGGGATTCTCCATTTTCCGTGGAAATCTGACCCAAATAAGGAGCGGATGGGGCATTATTTTTCTCCATAGTGCAGGGGACAGGGCATTATTTTTCCCTATTAACGAAAATGGGGTGATGATGGATTTTATACTCCTCGCTCCGTGAGTTCCCCATCCCCGATTTTGTTAAATAAAAATTTATATAATATATTGCTTGATTTTGTTTTTTTATTATTATTGAATAATATCAGAAAAAATTATTATACTTATCTTATATTTAAATTATTTGAATCGTATGTTGAATCTTGTGAGGAGGCTATTTGAGGAGGCGAGGCTATTTGAGAAGGTAGTGCTATATTACAATAAGAAAATATAATTTTTTTAAAAAATTTTGGGATATTAGATTTTTTTTTAATAGAAAAAATGAATGTGAATTTATTAATAGTTATTTTAAATTCTATGAATTATTAATATATCATTTTTTTTATTAATTTATAGTATATAAATTTAAAATATTATTTTTATATTTTGTGATCCAATAATTAAATAAAATTAATATTAATATTTTTTTTAAAAAAATTTGAAACGGGGACTGGGAACCCACGAAAATAGAAATCTCCATGGAAATGGGGATGGAGGAAAAATTATCCCACGAATAAAATGGGATGGGGAACAACTTATATACGTGGAATGGGAATGAAAAATATATCCCCGCCCCCACCCGTCCCAAGCTCATCCCTAATTAATAAGAATTGATTACCATTATTAAAAAAAAAAATTCACAGATTTTTACTATTTTGTTTTTTAACCCTAAAAATGTTTATCACTGATATTTTATTAATTATAAATAATTAAATAAATCATCTTCAAAATAAATTAATTAAATAAACCCAATAGAGACAAAAAAAAAATATTAAAAAAAAAAACTATGTGACGCATTTGATTACTCTGTGTGCCTTTCTTCTCAAAACCCAAAGATTATTATTATATTCACATTCTCTTTGTCTCTATCTCTATGTTATTAGTTAAAATATCTTTTTATATTATTTTTCTGGTTCACTTTTCATTTTTAAATATAAAAAAAATGAACGGAATAATTTCGTGAACTACATAGTAGGGGTAGTATTTTCTCTTTACATTAAATAGATGCTGATAGTGTAATTGGCAAATATTAAACCCGAAATTTTCACATATTACCACCTTCATGATAAGTAGGATGACCAACAGACTACACCTTGATTTGCTTCTCGTTCACTTTTTAATATAACTAAAATATGTTTGAAAACCAATCTCTTTATGCACTTTTTAACCTTTTATTTTGTAAAAATATGTTTATAAATAAAAATTATTATTGCAAATTGTCAAAAAGAAAAAATTATAAACTTACACGTTATTCTCATGGAATGAATAAAACAAATACATATAGGAATTGAAACAATACAAATAGAAAGACAAAAAAAAAAAATTAGAGTAAATTTATCGAAGTAAATTAATCATTAATGGGTACTAACTTTTTCTTTTTAATTTAGGAAGAAAAAGAACCCTTTTTCAGAAATTATAGGGAACGGGTGAAAAAAACATTCTGGATCATATAATATGGGTGGCTTTTCACGTGGACTGCATTTTTGTATAACCACTTCTCGTTACACAAACACAAATGAGAAAATCAACTGAGCCACATCCATATATATATATTCTTTAAATTAATTTATATAAGATATTGTTTGGGAATTCATAACTCTATGCATTTTTTTTAAATTTATTTATATAAGTTATTTGTTGAGAATAGCGTTTATCCAATTTATATAAAATTTAAAATAATTCTAACAGTATCTCCAATGCCCCGTGGGTTACTCCAATTTTATCATCACTTTTGAGAAAATGAAAGGATTTTTACAAAATCTTCTTAATAATTATGTGTGTTTGGCATCAAGCTGATATGTTAATAAACTCGTCTAACATAACTTCTATTTTTGGAGAGTATGAGAAACGATGTCCATGTTGAATATTATTTTGCAATTGGATAGACAATAAATTGTGGCCGGGGAAAAGGCAAAAGATAGGGAATGGACGATATCGCATTGGAGTAAA
>CATIWJ010014753.1:0-12393 GCA_949640765.1 Croton laevigatus | reverse complement strand
ATATTATTAATAATAAATAAAAATAATAAACACATAAAAAAATAAAAATAATAAATAATAAATAATAATAAGATAAATATTATTAATAAAAATAATAATAAAATAAATAATAATAATAATAATAATAATAATAATAATAATAATAATAATAATAAATACATAAATAATAATAAAAATAAATTATTAATAAATAATAATAATAATAATAAGATAAATATTATTAATAATAAATAATAATAATAAATAAATAATAAAAATTAATAATAATAACAATAATAATAATAATAACATTATTATTATTATTATTATTAAAAATAATAAAATAAATAATAATAATAACAATAAATAAATACATAATAATAATAATAATAATAATAATAATAATAATACAACTAATAATAATAATTCTGATTCCGATTATCTGCTTCAAACCAATCAGTTACAAAGGGAATAGGGGGCAAACCATTCCGTTTCTGGATCATAACCAAACAGGGAAAGGTATTTTCATTCCCTGTTTCCCTTTCTCCTTGTTTTCCTTTTCTGATTCAATTCCGTTTCCCATGAACGAACCAAACGCCCCCTAAAAGGTTCCATATTATACCACTTTTATTTTTTGATAGGATTATACAACATTTTTTTAGCACTCTTATTTAAGGGTATACACGACTGCACTTGAACAAACCCAACCCGAACCTGAAAACCTAATGACCCGAAATCTTGGTGATTAGTAGCTTGAACCAAAACCTATGGTCGGCTTTGAGTTCGAGTTATATATATTAATTTGTTTAAAATAGTCAAGTCAAATCAAGGTCAGGTTACAATCCAAAAATTCTAAAAAATTGTGGATCAGACCGAACTCGATGGAGGAAAAAATTTGACCAACCCGGCGGGTTTGATCCGGGTATTTTTGTACGCCCCCTGCTTTTATTCTACTCATGACACTTTTAAACCCTATACTGCATATTTATTATCCACGAGCACCATTTGATAAATGGGACTATATACCGATAGAGGGTGTATAAATTGTTTCGTGTGGGCCTTACCTCCCTCTAAAATCAATTAACAACAACAAAATGCTACTAGCCTTTTTTGCACATTGAAGGATACTTCTCAATAACATACATGAAATTCCATTGATGAACATACCCAACTTACTTCTTGAGGTCTCAAAGGGGCACATTGAAAGAGTAGGATAAGGGACAATTCATTTCTAAGTCCATGACTGTATCAAGTTATATTTACGCTATATCTTCTTCTTTAGTCTTATTCCTTCACTTGCTATTTACATGGCGCATATTATGATTTTAGGAATTGGTGTGTTTAAGAAAACATGAATATGATGTGCGGAGTTAAATGGGGGAAAAAATCAAGCAAAATACTATGAAACATGTGGATTGTGGAGTGCACAAACTCTACTTGAACCTCAGTAGCAGTAAATCCCTAGCATTCAAATTTCTTCAAACACTTCTCCATGTTCATCTACTGACCCAAATGCTTAATAGGGTTGATCAAGGTCTGACTTGGAGTATTTTGTTGAAATACATTTATTGGGCAAAATGAGACCGTTTTGTTGTTTTAATCAATTTATGTCAATTTGACATCCACACATTGTTAAAACAAAGACCGAGGGCATATGTATTGTGTAAGGGTTCAAAGATATTATTAGTACAACAAAACTGCTAAATGATAGAAGTGGTATAATACAGCAGCGTGGGTATGTTATTGACCATCAAACATGGCTTATTTTCACGGAAATACCCCAACTTTGACAACTATAATAGAAAAAGTACCCCAACTTCAATTTTTAACAAAAAAGTACACCAACTTACAAAAGAATAACAAAAAGGTACCCTATCTGGTTTACAGGTCTCTAGCATGTCATAAAGACCAAAATATAATTTTGGCTAAATTTCACCTGAAATACCTAAATTTTAGACAATATATATTTCTCATTTTGGCCATATAACTTGATATTGTTTTTCAAAATTAAACAAATTGTATTTTTTATAATAATTTCCTTCGGTAAATAATAATAATAATAAGTTTAATTAATTAAAATGACAAATGACTTTTTAATATTTTAATTTAAATCATACGGTTATAAATGAACATTACACTATTGTTCTAAAAAATATTATTTTTTAATTATCAAATTTAATTAATTTGAATAAAATAATAAATATTATATTGAATAAATAGGCAAATATTATTATTATTATTATTATTATTATTATTATTATTATTATTATTAAAGTCATTATTTTTTATACATCACTAAATTACTATATACAACATTTTTGAAAAAATCTCATAATATACAATAATACAATTCGCCATTTAGAAAAAAGAAATTAAATTTTTACATTTCTTCACTCCTATATAATATACTAAATCAATAAAAAGTCTAAAAATAATAAAATAGAGATATATAATAATACATTGAAAAAAAATATATTAAAATTGTTCGAAATATTAAAAATTTTAAAATTTTATTACTTCGGAGTATGATATATTTCATATTTCGAGGCTTATTTTCACTAGAGGTACACCTCATATTATTTTCAAAATAATAATAATAATAGTTGTTGTTGTTGAAATCAAATTACTATTTACCTAGTAGAAAATATAATATATATTAATATATTAAATATAATTTTTGTTATTTCTATTCAAAACAATTAAATTTAATAATTAAAAAAATTATAATTTTCAATAACAGAAGTATAGCGTTCATTTTATAATTGTATGATTTGAATTAAAATATTAAAAAGTCATTTACAATTTTAATTCATTAATTAATTAAACTTATTATTATTATTAAAAGATATTATTATAAAAATACAATTTATTCAATTTTGAAAAATAATATCAAATTAGAGGCCAAAATGAGGAAATTTTTTATCTAAAATTTAAGTATCTTAGGTGAAATTTAGCAAAAATTACATTTTGATCCTTATGATCTGTTGGAGACCTAAAAACCGGTTAGGAGTACCTTTTTTTTTATACTTTTGTAATTTAGAGTACCTTTCTGTTACAAATGAAATTGGGGTAACTTTTCGTTATAACAGCCAAAGTTGAAGTACCTCTGATGAAAATAAGACCATCAAACATTATACAAACAAAATTTAGTATTTTATGCAATTAAAATCCCAAAAACTTTAGAAAAATGCTCTCAATTATACCCTTGTTACCTTTACAATAAAATGGATGAAAAACAGACAAAAGTGTATGAGAATTGAATAATTAAAAAAGAAAAGAGGGCCCTATAAATAGAATATTAACAACACAAGGACCAAATCGCATATCAGCTCAAACTTCAGTGATTTGACCGTAATTCTCTCATAAAATGTCATGTTATCTTATTAGTTAAACCAAATGTTAATTTTAGCCTAACCTAAATATTACTCCGTCACAAGTTTAAGTAGAGCCTAATTATATATTACTAAAGCTTAACTTTCATGTCCTAAAACAAGAAAAGCATCTGAAGCACTAAGAAGTGAAAGAAGCAAGTAGGCCAAGGCCATTTGTTTGTGCCAAACAAAGCATATGAAGCAGCCAAGAAGTTCCCAATCTTGGTCCCATCAGGATTCAAGAGGGCACCACACATTCTTTTATCAAGAATGTTAAAAAAAAAAAGAGAATTAATTCCTAGTAGTTAACCGGTCAGGGTCAGTTTTAATTAGGTCTGGCCCATTTCATAGCAAAGAATGTGAAGCATCAACATTATACAACTTCAAGAATTTAAGAACTCTTCTTTCATAGATATTTCTTCTTTGAATTCTCCAAATCAGAATCGAAAAAGGCAAAAAGAACATGATACTTTGAAAGGAACAGTATAACCCCGTGTTGGCCTACTACAAGAATTACATTATTACTGTGTTTTGGTCTCATTTCATGCATTCCTTATAGCTATACTATACAAATATCAGCATCAAGTAGAAAAGCACAAACATCACATACCGTGACATAAGATTTACCGAAATGGTCTCGGAGGCTTTTCAAGAACAGCAGAGAAGAACACTTCGCGATTGTCATCTTTGTCCCGCTTAGGAACAATAACCCATTCATGCTTTCTGTATCTTAGCATCTTAAAAGCTTCTAGATAATCATCCAAGTCTTCTTTCAGACAAAAAAAGCTGTCGATCCACAATAGCCCGCCCGGCCTCAATACTCTATCCCAGTCAAATAGTATAAAATCCAGTAGCACAAAATCAATCCAACCATCAAGGAATCTTGTGGTGTGTATCAAATCCTGAGTGTTGTCGAAGAATGGAAGCCGTTGATTTATTGTCAAGTAAAGCGGGACGAGTCCGCGAAGTGCAATCATTTCACTGAAAGGTGCTCCAAGATTGATAGTAGCAGAGACTATTGTGATATTGAATTCTCTCATTCGAGCTGCAAAAGTTCCTGTTCCTACACTAAAATCTAAGCCTATTCTAATTTCTCCAGGCTTGATGTTGAGCACTTCTGGAATGAGGAAATCTGCAGTAAGATTTGTAACAGGGTCAATATTTACATGTTCGATCCATCTGGGCATTTCATGAGCAGTGAGATTGAAGCAATCTGCACATTTGAAGAATCCCTTGCCGGTGGCATTTCTAGCCAAGCAAGTAAAATTTTTGCATCTGTAACCGCTCCACCGGACATTTCGATTATCCGGAAGCTTCCACATCGACTCAGTTATAGGAAACGGCTTGCTGTATAGCTGTGGTGCTCTAGAAAAACACCTTCTCCTTGGTAATGGATCACATCCATGAACCATCAGTTTTTGAGCCAGTTTCCAATCATCATTGCAAATTTCGCCAACATCATAGTCCATATATTCTTCCAGCTCTTTCTTCATAGAAAAACAAGCATGGCCAATGCTTGTAAACGTTCCATTAGCTCCCATGAAGTTCTGCTTCCCTAACCGGTTGGGTTTGATCCTCACATACTTGCGAATCTCTTCTATTAGGAAGAAAGTAGCAAGTTCATCTGATTGATTTGACCTTGATAGAGGATGAAGCTCTCTGATTTCAGAGTTTTTCTGGCGTCGTCCTTCAGGCAAAGATGCCGGTAATGACTCAATAAGCCCCACGACATCAGTAAGAAAAGAAACATATCTTGACACAAATGCTGCTGCTGATGCATCGGTTCGTAAATCTTTAACATCATTAATCTCTTCTTGGATTTTCTGAACAACAGTTTCAACAGTAGGAACTCCATCATCACTTCTATAACTACTTTGATGCTTCAAATTGACATGATTACAAAAGGTATCAGAAGTTAAAAGAGTTCTAATAGAATAGAATTTCAACACAGTAAAAATACAAATGACTACAGATAAGATACCAAGCATAAATATCAGCCTATGCAATCCACCCCACCTTCCTAACTTAAGAGTAACATGTGGCTTCACCATTTGACCCATAAATAGGCAATTATTCACAGCTGACAAAGTACATCACAACAAGAAACAGTCATCTAAGAACTTTGGTAACTCATACTGCATAATTTCTCAGATGCCAAATTCGCAAAGTAATCAGCGACACCAGTAAAAAAAACTCATAGAGAACAAAAGAAAGGGATTTTCTTAGAATTCCTGAAACTTGAATGTGAAAAGAGACACAAAGTTGGTAAATTAAGTTCCATTAACAAACTTTAACACTATAAAAAATGGAAGATTTTCAAGATCAGAGCCAGAAGTTCCATGCTCTGATCCTACCGAGTTTGAGTATCTTGAGAACATCTAGTCAGGTTTATTGTGAATATAAAAAAAACTATCTCCATAGATTTTTTTTTTAGGTAGTCAACTCTTAAACCTAATACAATATAAATTACTCACAGTCATAATCTCGTTTTGCTAAAAGATCCCATCTTTCCTGCAATAATACATGCACATTAGTAGACAAAACAATAAAAAAATCATAATAAATACCATCAGCAGCTCATTCAACTTCCAAGCAGTAATATAAAACTCATCCAGCTAGAAATATAAATATATACAGATTGGCTTTCTTGCGGATTTGGCTCCATTATTGCAAAACTTATAAAATAGTAATAAAAGACTAGTAAACAATACATGTGCGATTGCTTAATAGATGAAATGGCCATAAATACACAATATCTTTACAATTAAAAACTTAAAAACCTGCATCAACTTAAGTACAGCGTAAGATAATGAAAGCAATAAAATATGGTCGTGAAATGGGGAGCTTATTATATGTTATTAAGAGATTGGTTAGCTTTAGATGTACAATACATTACTTCTTCAATGGCAAGTAAGATCCCTGCACACATTACCCTTAATCATCTAAGAAAAGAAAAGAAAAGAAAAGAAAAGATTCAATCTTTCATAGTTTAAAATTAAGAAATGGTTAATTCACTGCAATAAAACAGTAATACTGAATTGAATTCTAAGTTTCTTACAGCATAAAAAAGATCTATTCTGGTTTTTTTTCCCCAGTCTTTGCCTTAAATTGAACAAACCAAAATCACATTTCACCATTAATAAAAATCAAAATCCTACTAACTTAAACTTTCCCTACTCAAAAAACAAAAATTTACAATTCCAAAGAAAAAAAAAAAACAAACCAAACAAGAAGACCTCAATCCAGCCACCACCACTCCATTAAACTAATCAAATAACAGCAAAATCACCTTCTCCGCCTTCGATCCGCCGCATACTGGGACAAAGGAACGACTTCCGACAAGGGGGTCGATAATGGAGTCGGAAGTGGCGAATTTCGACAAACTGGGCATGACCCATTAAGCTTTAGCCAAGCATCAATACAACATAAGTGAAAAAAATGTTTGCACTCAGGCATCATTCGAAGCATCTCCAATTCTTTATACTCGCACAAACAGATCGAACAAGTCGTATCATTTCCACTCCCGTCTTTACTGAACTGAAATTTCGGGTAAGAATTTATTACCGCTTGATCAAGCCCAACAGCGGAGCTTTCCAAGTCACGTTCTGGGTCATCCTCGTCTTCAGCAACAAATATAATTCGAGGAAGAATTATTCCATCGGAGACAGCATTCGAACGACGGCGGCCATGGTCATTCGTATTATTATCAGTGTCGCTCGAATCAAACGATCGGTTTCGAGAAGCGCGACAACAAATGTAAGAAGCGAGAAGAACAGTAGAAAGAAGAACAAGAAAGCCAAGAGCTATAGCTATAGAATAGCCAAGGCCAATATTGGTAAAGTAACTGGGAGAAGAAGGCGTTGAAGAAGCAGTAGCGGCGGCGGTGATGGGTGAAGAAATGGTGGTGGTGGACATTTGGGTTTAAAGAGGAGGGATTGAAGGAATCCATTTGGAGAAGAAAGAGAAAGGATTAGGGGAGATTTTTGGAAAGGAAGGTGGGTGGATTTTCCAGCTGCAGCATTTAATACAAGGTTTAGAAACAGAGAAAGGCATTTAATACATGAAAATTGAAAAGTTGCAGAAGTGGGCTTTGGGATTTTTTTTCTTCGAATGGGCCTCGTGTTTGGAAAATTGCAGAAGATGCTAAAACATCATTGGATGTCGTCGAGGTTCAAAATCAAAGTTGTCTTCTTTCGTTTCGTATATTCCAACGTGTGAACGATGAAAATGGGTCAAAAGCTTTCTTAGGATTTCAATGGAGCTATGATTGAAGTTTGAGTCTTTGTTTCTTTATGCGCAGAATGCGCATAAACCTACCATACCATTACCATTTATTTTTGTGATTATTCACAGAAACAAGAAAAAAAAAAATTATAATAGTATTAAAGTTTTGATCCCACTTACAGAGTGTTTTGGTAACTAATTTCTGCATTATCAAAATATTTCTTTTCTTTTCTTTTTTTCGCATATTTGAGAGTTACTTTAGAAAAATTGAAAAAGGGAGTTTCAGCATTCCCTTTACCCGGCATTTCTTCCAACCTGTCATTTTGCACAAATAGGTGCATATGAAAAAAGATGAGAGGGGAAAATGTATGTAAGCTTTTGGGTCCAAAGTTTCTAATTTTGACCGTGTTGTTTTGAAAGAATTTGGTTGAGCTCATTATTCATATAATAGTAGTAGTAGCTTTATTTATCCAACAATTATAATTTGCTCAAAAAATTGTAAGCAATTGTTAGAACATAAAGGTTTAATACTTTTATACTATATAAAAAAAATACAGGTTTAATACTTTAAGTAGCAGTTCGCAAACACACTTAAATCGCTTCAATTGTGCCTCAACTTGCAAAAATAAGCTGAAACCGATGTTTTTAATTGTCCACTGAATCATAACTTATTTTGTTGTGGTTTAGGTTTTTGGCAAATTAATCATGAAAAATCAATTCATGGATTGGAGGATGATCGACTCTAGATAGAGATGGTGTTGAAAATAGGTTGGATAGGAACAAGAGAGATAAAAAGAAATTTTAAATTTTTGGTTATTTGGTTTTGTCATGTATCAAATTTAATAACTCGTGGAACAAAATGTTGGTGTGTAAGGGTCACACACACTACATTGTGCCAAAGTGCTGAAGGTAGCACCATAGGAATATAAAAAAAATTTATTTAAGGGTAAGTTGGGAATATTAAGTGCAGGTACCTAAGTAATTGACATCTATCACCTTCAAAATTTAAAATTTAGTTCTACCTATGATATCTTACACCTCTAAATTTTAAAATTTGGTTCCATGTACAGTCATTCTATAGTGCCTTATCATGAGTTTTTTCTTTTTTTTAATTAAAGATATTATACAACTCCTGGAAGAAGGATACATCATATCATAAATTTTTGTTTATAAAGATATTCTACAACTATTGGGAAGGGAAATACGGATGAAACCCAAGTACCTACAATATGTCAAAATATTGCAGTAGCATCTTAAGAATATATATTTTAAAAAAAAATTACTTAGATGTAAGTGAGAATATTAGTTGTAGGTAACTAAGTAATTAACATCTGCACCTTCAAATTTTAAAATCTAGTTCTGTCTACAGTTATTTTAGTATTCATCCTAGTGTGCCATATCATAGGTTTTTTTTTTTTTTTACAAAAATACTCTACATTTACTGGGAAGGAGATAAACCATATCATAATTTTTTTTTAAAAATAAAGATACTCTAAACTACTGAGAAAAGGAATTCGAATATAACCTAAATACTTACATTGTGCCAAAGTGTTGCAATAGTATCTTCAGAATATTAAAAAAAAAAAAATTTGCTTAGGTGGAAGTGGGAATATTAGTTGTAGATAATTAATTAATTGACATCTAGCACTTTCAAATTTTAAAATATAGTTCCACCTAAAGTTATTTTAGTATTCATATTAGTGTGCCACATCAATATTTTTTTTGCAAAGATATTCTGTAACTACTGGGAAGGAGAAATACGCTTTTATGTATATATTACAAAGATGCTCTCCAACTACAGGGAAGGAGGAATAACGGATTAAACTCAAGTAATGAGGTTTGGTAAAGGGAGACTAATGGGCTACCACTTTATAAGTAATGGGAATCCAAATCATAACTTTTAGATTTGGTCAAAATTATTTTTTGCCTATACTATCATACTTTGAAATTTTTAGCCTCTGAGTATATTAGTGGACACTTTTAATCCATATACTATCAAATAAATGTGTTTTAGGCCCCTTCGGTCGGCCGGCCGTTTGACTTTTTTTTTATCCGGCCACAAACCTTGCAAATGAATATATCAAATTGAAGCTCTTGATATAAGGATTTCAAATCCGGTCTCATATCTATCATTCAACCACCGAAAGACCTCGTTTTATGTGTTTAAAGTTTTGAAGAAAAAATTTTAAATATGTAAAACAAAGTCTTCCGGTGGTTGAATGACAAATATGAGACCGGATTTGGAATCCTTATATCGAGGGCTTTAATTTGGTATACTAATTTGCAAGATTTGTCGTCGAAAAAATGGGTCAAATCACCGATCGGCCGAACGGGCCTAAAGTATTTTTATTTGATAGTACATGGATTAAAAGTGCCAAAGCATAATAATACATTGAGCAAAAAATGATTTTGGCCTTTAGGTTTTTTGTTACCACACTAACCGACAGGCTAGATGATTGTTACTGCGAAATCATAAATCCATAACCATTTTTCCTAAACGAAGCTATACGTCCTTCATCAAAATTGAAATCAACAATTTAGAGTATGTCAATCTGAAGTTAGAAACATGATTTAAAATATAGAGTAGTTGGGCAATATTAGTATCATTAGTTCTCAAATTGTTTGCCTATTTTAATTTGATGTAGAGTTACCAAGTATTTTGATTCCATCCTGCAAACAAGACACAAGACACTACACTAGTATGCAAAACTTGCTAACTATTTGTCTTAAGTTTTCGCAGCCTTCACTGTAGTCATCAAATCCTTTTCAAACTTAAAGTCAAGAATTGTTTAGTCAATGGTTAAACTCAGTGACTTGGCACGCAGATCATTTATTACCTCTCTTCTGCTTGTTCTTAGGTCTAACCTGGCCGTAATATTTGACCTTAGGAATATAATGCTCAATTTCATTCATCCTCACGATCATTCTTTTTTAAATTAATCGTCAAATTTGACCCCAATTTACTATTTTTTATTCCTATTTAATTTGGTTAAATTGATCCAATAATTTATTTTCTAAACAGTAAATATGGAAACTAGAAAAAAAAGCAATATTAAAAATCAACTAAAGTCATGCCCACAATCTCAGAAATTTATAAAAAAAGAAAAAGCTCTGCTCATATTATTCTTTTTTATAAAAAAAAAGCTAATTATACTGACGTAATAATATGAAACAGGAATTAATTAAAAACTATTCCATAACAACCAAAACTCCTAGAAATCAACCTTTTTCTTACACTCCTGTGTTTGCATAGCCTGGCTAGTAATATTAATCGTGAAACTACAGTTCATCTTCACCGTAACATGCCGTTTGATGATATTTACCAGTTTAACCTTCCCCGGAACTCTTGAATAACTGCTCAAACCAAGTAGCCCGGTACTCACTTCAGCAGTCAAGTTTGGACTCGAAATCAGCTTATCGGTGATAACTACGACCGTAACATTCATCCGAACAGTCCGCCGTGCTTTTGCGCGCCCCGGCGGTCCACGCGCTTCTCCGACCAGCTCACCGTCGTAAAAAAGTGATGTCGTAGTATTACTGTACTTGAACGATGCGAAATTGGGATTTTTCACGGACACATCTGCAATTAAAGAGATGTTTACTCCTTGTTTTGGAATATTCGTAACTTTGATTCGCTCGAGCTGCGATACAGTTATGCCATTTAATCTGATATCTGGACTTTTGACACGAAAAACTGTGAAGATTAAAATCACAATCACGATTGCAAGGATCACGACTATGGCTCCGCAGCATCCGCAGCACTTGATGCACCTCCTCCGCCGGATTTTTTTCGATTGTTGTGCTGATTCTTCTTCATCGCTGCTTGGTCGGTCCGTCGCCGAAGCTAGTGGCCGTACCTGCTCGTGCACCACCATAGTTTTGAAATAAGTTGACCGGAGACGGAGAGGAAGTAAACTGAGATCAGTTTCAAGGAAGGAGGTGCCTAAATAAATGAATCAGAGTTTGCGTCATGGCTTTATATATATATATATATATATATATAAATTGAAATGGAAATTACACGTAGACAGGTGCAATGTGCTGCTATCATTTAAATTCAAAATTTTAATTATGTAGTTGAAAAAAAAAATAAATTAAAAATTTTTTGTTCAAACGTTGTTGCCATCATTTTGATTTAGATGTATAACCACGACCTTTTAGTTTATTGATAACACCCCATATTAAAGGGTCCATTCAAGAGGGTCATTTCATCAAGGTTCTATTCAAGAGGGTCATTCCACTTAAGAGGGTCATTCCACTTAAGGATCATCTTACCAAAGCTCCACCTAAGGTCAGTCCACAAAGGGTCAGTCCACCCAAAGGGTCAGCCCACTAGCTCCACCCAAGGAGGTCAGCTCAGCTCTACCAGCTCCACCCTACATGGTCAGCTCCACCCAAGGAGTTGACCCCACAGCAACATAATAATTATTATAACAACCCACCATGACAAGACACCATCATGACACAACTCCCCCACATGTAAGTGGAGTACACGTGACCATAAAGACTTCTCTATAAATACTCCTGCAACCCACCATTTAAGTTAAGCTTTCTCTTCTCTCTCCTCTCCATATATTATTACTCTCCTCCCAAATATATTAAATAGTCATCATACTGATTTTATCATCGGAGTGGCTGCCTGTAACACCCCAAATCCGCCCTACGAATAGGACAAACCGAGGTGTCACGAGTGTCCTTCGACGGTACCCAGAAGTTATTTTCCTTTAAATATAACATTTACACCAATAAATTACAATATAATAAATTACAATTGCAATTTCTTAATGATTTACTTTTATAATTCTTCAGTATATGCCAC
>CATIWJ010014739.1:0-14214 GCA_949640765.1 Croton laevigatus | reverse complement strand
TTTATTTTGAATCCAATGGTTGTGAATTAATTCAATTATTATTTTCAATGTATAGGATCTTGCCAAGTGTCATCTTCCCAATCTTTTCCTTGGTGAGCAAGTTCACTCTTCAACTTTCACCTTTTACCAAATAGCCCCCTCCTTAAAGAAAACTTTACAAACAGGTCCTTCCATAAAATTCCATTATAACTCTTTATCCGTTCGTTTCCTGAAAAAACCGTGATACACGGTTGTGACCCGATAAATCCAGCAAATTCACTCGTACGATCAAATATAGGCACTATCAAAAACCTCCGATACTTAATTTTTACTTTAAATGAACGCCCTTAAACTTTTAGGAGAATTCTATTTAGGTCCTCCAACATATTATTCGGTTACTATTTCATCCTTTACGTGCACTTTAATTTCTTTATACTAATATTTAATTCTTAACCACTTGCTAATTTATTTTCTTATTCTAATTTTATAAATTTAGGATGTGACACAAATAATATGGAGTAAGGAGTAAACGATGATGCAAACAAAGAATTGCCCAAAGATTGGCAATTTAAGAAGGATCATTCTAAGGAGCTCATCATTAGTTAGATATCCAAGGGTGTAAGTACTCGCTCTAAATTTAACTCTTTCAATCATTTAGCATTCATATCTCAAATTGAATCTAAGACCGTTGAAGAGGCCTCAGGAGATAAAAATTAGACACTTACTATGCAAGAGAAACTTAATCAATTTGAGAGGAATAAAGTTTGGAACCTAGTTCCAAGACCTTCTAGCCATTCCATTATTAGTACCAAATGGGTGTTTAGAAATAAATTAGATGAGAAAGGTATCATTACTAGAAATAAGGTTAGATTAGTTGTAAAAGGCTATAATCAAGAAGAAGACATTGATTTCGATGAAACATTCACCCCTGTTGTTAGATTGGAAGCCATTAGAATTTTGCTTGCATTTGCATGTCATATGAATTTCAAATTATTTCAAATGGATGTTAAAAGTGCATTTTTAAATGGTTTTATTGAGGAAGAGGTATATGTTAAACAACCTCTGAGTTTTGAGCATCACCAATTTTCAAATCATGTTTTCAAATTAGAAAAAGCACTTTATGGTCTTAAGCAAGCTCCAAGAGCTTGGTATGAAAGACTTAGTTCATTTTTTTTTATCAAAAATAGTTTTGAAAAAGGTAAAGTTAACATCATTTTTTTTGTGCATAAGCATCAAAATTACTTACTTGTAGTGCAAATTTATGCTGATGATATTATATTTAGTGCTACTAACATTTTCTTGTGTGAAGCTTTTATTGCTTAAATGACTAGTGAATTTGAAATGAGCCTTATGGGTGAACTCAAATTCTTCCTAGGATTTCAAATAAAGCAAACCAAGGATAGCATATTTATCAACCAAGCAAAATACATAGAAGAGCTCTTAAAGAAGTTTGGAATGGAAAGCTTCAAGAGTAGTAAGACTCCAATTAGCACTACCATCAAACTTGACAATGATGAATCAAGTACTCTAATTAGCGAAAAGCTATATAGAAGTAGAATTGGTTCACTTCTTTGTTTAACCGCCTCTAGACCCGATATTATGTTTTGTGTTTGCTTGTTTTGCCCTAAAGAGAGTCATTTGCATGCCATCAAAAGAATTTTACAATATTTATGTGGCACATTGCATTTGGATTTATGGTATACTCGAAATACATGTATGACTTAGTTGGCTATTTCGATGTAGATTATGCTAGAAGCCACTTAGATAGAAAAAGTACCTCCGGAACATGCAATTTCCTAGGTGAATGCTTAGTCTCTTGGTTTAGTAAGAAACAAATGTCTGTGGCCCTATCCACCGTGGAAGTGAAGTATGTGGCCGCCGTTGCTTGTTGCTCACAAATCTTGTGAATTAAGCAACAATTGCATGATTTTGGCTTAGAACAAAACCATATCCCTATTAGATGTGATAACACTACTGCCATCAACATTTCTAAGAATCCTATTAATCATTCTAGAACTAAACATATAGACATTAGGCATCATTTTATTAGAGATCATGTACAATGTGGTAATGTCTGTCTCAAGTTTGTGGAAATGGAGAATCAATTAGCGGACATCTTCACCAAACTACTTAATAAAGAAAAATTGAACTCAATCATCCTTAGATTAGGGATAATAGATGGTATGTCTTTTTAACTCTCTCTCTATTTAATGTACATGTAGTTGAGGCATGCTCATGCATTTATATGATCATTTTACATAAAATATTGTTGTGCAAAAATGTTTTTCCCAAAATCCCCCTGTGATCTTTAATTTAAAAAGCTGTCTGCATAAGTGTCGCGTTTGAGATGTTTATCGCGCACGTGACGCACTTGTTCTGCATATCTTATTCACAACCATCGCGTTCGAGAAAATGGTCTCGCTCGCAACTCCTGGCTTAACAGATCCTTAATCTTTGTTGTAGTTTCGCATGGACATACATCACGTGCGCGACATATCTTAAAATTTTTTTACCGTTGTTTATCAATTAATTACTTTAATGAATTTAATTACTCATCTATTAAAAATCTGGTCGTTGGTAATTTTTAAAGACATTGCGACTGTGACCATAGGCGCACCCACGACATCTGTCCGAAATTAATTCTAATAGCTTTCTATAATTAAAATCAGTTTTCTCTTTTCCAAAAGCGTTTCCAATGCCTCTTTCCTCAAGTTTTCTCTATAAAATCACTCGTTCTTTTTCACTATTGCTCACTTTACAAAAGCCTCTCTAAAGATTTTCAAAGAAATCATAATTTTATCACATTACTTTGACTTATCTTCATCTTCTTCCTTAAAAGTTTTCTATCAATCTCTTAGTCACTATGCTGAGGACAAAGCTCCAACAATCCCCATGGGATCCCTAAGAACCTTCGTAATCAAGCTCCCAACACAATGACCTCTCGTCAAATCAAAAATTTCAAGAATCAATTTGTCAAGCGATTATCGAGTGTGATGACTCTTGATGAATATACTTTGGGCAAATTAGGCATAAGGGAAGAGGTAAATAAACTTCTAGCCACTATCTTTCTTCTCAATATCTCCTCTCTTTCTGTGTCGAGTTACAAGGCTCTTACTTGTAAGATCCTTGCAACACTCCAAGCCTTGTTTGTCTTGAATGAAGATCATCAACCTACCCTTGTTTCCTCCATCTCTTTTTCAATCTTTGGTAACACCTACAAAATGTCTAAGGAGAAAATAACCAAAATTTTTAACCTTTCTCATAGCAATATCTTTAAAATGAGTGACCTTACTATGAATAAAATGATTTCCACTTGGCAAGCCATTTTGGCTGACCAAGTTTATGACACCAAACTTGCAAAGGCCACTGCCCTTAAGACTTTCCCTCTTTGGCTCCTTCACTAAGCCATTAGCAATTCTATCCTTGCCAAAAAAAGGCATCAATAAAGTCTCTCAAAAGGATTTGTTTATCCTTCACTGTGTTCACACTAAAACTCCCTTTTGTAGAGCCTCAGTCTTTGTAGAACACCTCCTAGACATTCAAAGATCCACCAAAGCAAATCCTAATGTCTTATCTTTCCTTTCCTTCCTTGCTAGCCACGTTGTAGATTTTGAGAATGAGACAGTCAAAAGGTATCTTGAGATAGATGTGAAAATCCCATATAACAACCTCTTTACCATCCACTACCTTACCATAGAGTCTAAAATCATCTTGAGGATCACCTATGAATATTAAGGAAACAGGCCCTCTGTTGGAGCACTAAGAGTTCATTTTCCTCTAACTAGAAGGTCATCTAAATTCCTAAAGGCCTCTTCTTCTCATTCTCAGTCTCCTCCTTCTTCATCCCCTTCTTCTGATGCTAAAAAACTAGATAAAGTTCTAAAAAATCAGAACAAACTCTTTCGTTAGCTTCAAAGAATCAATGAAGCACTTGGAATCACTTGCTCTTCTCCCTCATCTTCATCTTCTAGTGATGATGATTATATGCCCTCTCCACCTCCTTCATTTGAATTTTAACTAAGGGAGACTCAAGGATCTTCAAGAAAGGATAAAGGAAAAGATATATTGATTAGGAATTAATCTTTCCTTTCTTGTATTGAAGTTCTTGTATTTTTATTTTATTTTTTTAGTGCATTGTACCTCTTTCCTTATTATTAATGAAATTTCAATTTTGTTCTCAGTTAAGTGTCTATTTATTTATTTTATCTTTTTGCCAAAAAGGGAGAAAAAGGCAGAAATAATGAGTTGTGAGCAAAATTTAAAATTTTATGCATAAAGTGAGGGGAAGCATCAAATTTTAACAAAGTTTTCATATCAAATATCAACTTATGCATAACTTAAACACTTGTATTCTTTTTATTATCATAACTTTAGTAAGTTTGTCAAAAAAAAAAAATTAAAAAGGAGGAGATTATTGTGTTAAGTATACCAAAATGCCTACATTTTGATTATTTGACAAAATTATGTAGAATTGTAAAGTTATTAGCTTTATTTCATGTGTTTAATTGTTGTTCCAGCATATAAGAATCTAGCCAAAGAAAGACAAGTCAAGATTTATGCAAAAAGAATGAAGCTCTATTTCTGGCACAAGCATCACACCCGCGACCATAGTGGTGGGCTCGCGACTAAAACACTCAGACTTCAGAAAAGTTTTAGAGGATCCAATCTCGCTCACGACAAAGGTATCGCGTGGTCAAGGTGAATCCTGGCAAGGGTGTTGCAGACGTGATAGTAAGTGTGTTCACGAATAAAACATTTGAATTCACTTAGAGTTCCTAAAAGTTCCAGGAGACGCCTTAGCGTCCGTGACCAAAGCTTTGCGCAAGCCTGAAGATCATTCGCATTGACGTTGCGCACGCATCATTGTTGCTGCGCTCATGATATACACATCATATAACCATTCAAGATGAATCTACCACGTCGCACCCATGCCTTACCCTTCGCACTCGCAACAGTACCAAAGTCAAAGCCAACGGTTAGTGCATTAAATGTAAAGCTGGCGCAACAGGTAACCGTTACAGTCCGTTGAGATATCTTTTTGAGGAGGCGCGCCCACGACAGTCATAAGATTTCTTGAGCAGAAATCATTTTTTAAAGATAATGGCTAGTTTATTGAATGTGGGTATAAATACTTACTCTAACAGACTTAATGAGATTACACAACTACTGAGCATTAATTTCTTAACAACCTTATTCATTTCAATCTTTATTTAATTCTTGTAATAAATTTTGAGTGCTTGTTAGTTGGGTGAGCATTAAACCTAAGAAGTTTGTTTATTGTGAGTGATAGTTTTAGTGTAAACTTTATACACTAATTGTTCTGTAAGTTTGGGGTGAGCTTTAAACCTTAAGTTTGAGGTGAACTTGCTAAAATCTCTTATATTTTCTTTGTGGTTAGTGGAACCCAATTCAAGGAAGAATTGCAGAAGTGGATGTAGGCAAAAAGTTTATGCCAAACCACTATAAAACATTCTATTTTATCCACCTAGTTTCACACTTAATTTTTTTAAAAGGGCACTAATTCACCCCCTCTTAGTTGCTAAGGGACCAACAAATAAAAATTAATAAGATAAGTGCTTACAAAGACAAATTTATCACTAATTATAATCAAAATTCAACAACATTTTCGTATAAAAATATGTATAACTTTAACACTTATCATAAACATATGACATGTTCATCAGAAAAATTCTTAGATTACTCACCATGCTTTAGTTAAGAAACTATTTGTATTATAAATGTCTCTTTGGCACCAATTGGTACAGGTTCTATAAAGTATACACCCAACATTAACTTGAAATTTGTTCTTCATATTCCTTACTTTCAAGTTAATCTCTTATTTATGCTTGTTATCACCAATGACCTTCAATGTAGAGTTATTTTTTTATCGAACCTAATATTTTTTACAGGATCTGAAATCAAAGGAAATGATTGGTCATGGTAGAGTGCATGATGGTTTGTATCTCTTTGAGAAGAGATCCCAATCTTTGTTAGGAAAGAGAGGTGATGCGAAACAAGAAGTTATTATATGGAATAGACGGTTAGGACATCTATCTTTTATTATTCTTAAATGATTGTATCCTAACCTATTTAGTTAGTGTTCTTTTAAAACTTTAGCTTATGATGCTTGTGAACTAGCGAAATAAATAAGGAATACTTATGTCTCTTTTGATAATAAAAGTTCTATTCCTTTTATGATGATTCATTCTGATGAATAGGGACCTAGTTCTGTTATTTCATTGTTTGACTATAAGTAGTTTGCTACCTTTATTGATGATTGCACTAGACTAACCTGGGTATAACTATTAAAAATAAAGAATGAAGTTTTTTATGTTTTTGATTTGCTTACAGTTTGATACCAAGGTAAAAATGTTAAGATATGATAATAGGACTAAATATATAGATAGTATATTTCAATCATACCCAGATGCTAGAGGAATTATTCATCAAACTAGTTGTGTAAATACTAGTGCTCAAAATAAGGTCGCTGAATGGAAAAATAGGCATTTGTTAAAAGCTACTCGATCACTTTTGTTCACTATGAATGTTTATAAACATTTTTGGGGAGATGTATTCCTTTTGACTGCATATTTAATTAATCAAATGCCTATCCAAACTCTTAACTTTAAAAGTCTCATAGAAGTTTTACAGGGTCATACCTCTTATACTATTCCACCTAAGGTTTTTAGTTATTTGTGCTTTGTTCATCATAGGAATAAGTGTAAACTTGATCCCCATGCTTTAAAATGTGTGTTTGTTGGTTATTCTATAACTTAAAAGGGATATAGGTGTTCTTAACCACCATTTAGAAAGTATTTAGTTAATGCTCAATACTAAACAGAGGATTAGGGAGATAAATTATACAGAGTTCATTTTGAATTCATTTAATTTACATATTATACAAAACATAAAGAATTTAGGACAAATAATTAAACTAAATATCAAAACAAAAACTCTCCTAAACTGAACTGGCCTCCGGAGTTGTCGTCCGGAATTGGCAGAAGGTGAAGGTAGATGGCACTAGTTTTAACCAAAATCAATGGCGACCCAAAATCAATGGCCAAAATAACTAGTTCTGGCACTCTTTTTAGTTCTGAGAATACAAAAAAGAAGAAGAAACATTAACAAAGGCTAAAAGGCAAAACTCAGTAGCTTGCTTCAACTAAAGAAGCCGTCAAAACTAACCCTGAAGCTAAATTTACAACAAAGTGAGTAGCCAGGTGTAGATTATTATGGATCTAGCTCTTTAGGAGAAGTAGAGGTTTGATTGAACCAGTCATGTCTATTTCCTTAATTAGGGTGATTAGAGTTAATTGAAATTTAATTAAGTGATTAGAAGAGATTAATAATTAATTAAGAATTTACGGGTCTTGTGGAAATTTATGTGTGTGTGTGCATGTGGCCCAATAATATAAACCCTTTATCATTTTAAATGCACATTTGACAAATTGAAATAAAATAATAATATTTAACCTAAAATATCTACCATTCTCTAGAATGTCCCCCTTATTTCTTTTCTTCTTCCTTCCACCCACTTTTTCTTTCATTCTTTATTTTTATTTTCCTCTCATCATCATCAACTTTCTCCTTTCTCCTTTCTTACATGCTAGCCAACCACACCCTCAAGAAAAATCAAGGGAAATTTCTCATGAACCACCCATAATCTTCAAAGAAAAGTTACATCTAAGGTGAGACATGAAGTTTAGTCTTCGATTTCTCATTTTTGATAGTGGGTTTTGTAATTTAGATCGGGTTTTGTTGAGATCTTAAATATCTCTTTAGATCTCTAGTAGATCATGTTAGATCTAACTAGATCAAGGGTAGAAATGTATAGATCTAGCTTAGTAATGGAAAACCTTAGAGTGTTGGGTTAAGGTTTTGGGATTTTTCTTGAAAGGAAGCTAAATATGTGTTATGTTTTAGGAGCTCAAGAAGAATAAGAGGTAGACAAAGGCAAAGCTCTAGCTTGAGCTAGTGGAAAAGCTATCTTTAGAGGTTTGGTGGTTTAATCTCCTTTCTCTTTAAATTAAAGTTTGATTTCTTGAAATTATTTGAGTTGTTGGGTATGCTTGAGTTGGGATTCTAAAATGTAAAAGTGATTTTCTTTGAAGGTGGTTAAAAATAAGGTTTTGAATTTTGACAGTTATTTTGAAAGGTATTTTGAGTTATGTGTTTTGGATTTGTGATTGAGATTTTTGCCTAAAAAGGGGATTTTTAAGTATAGACTGTTTTAATAGTTGTCGCGTCCGCAATGGTGTAGTCGCGTTCGCGATAGGCTTGCTAAGTGGACGATCTCGCCCACGAAGTAGGTCTGTGCGATTACGACATAAATTCCAGTTGCGTGTGAAACTTTCGAAATTTTATCTCGATTGCGACAAGATAGTTATGTCAGCGATAAAATTTTGAAGGACTCCAGATCTGATTGGAAATTATATCTCGCTCGCGAAATATGGTCTCCCACCCGAAATGATGTTGCTAGGAATGAGTTGCGCCTGCAACACATCAGCGCGCCTGCGACTTACTGGGCAGAGATATCCTATTTTCAAAATTGTTTCAAATGTTGAATTTAAAACTATGAGAATTGATTTTGAAATTCTGGATTTAAATGTGGTTTATATATATATATATATATATATATATATATATATATATATATATATGAGATTTGATGCAGAGAAAGATGAATATAATATGGAATGATGTGAATGAGAAAGATAAACTATATAATGATGTTTAAAGCTCAAGTGGCTAGGTTAGAATGTTGGAATAAGAGTTTGATGCATCAAATGATACTATCTGCGGATTTATGAGCCGAGCGAGAGAAAGCTCTGAGATATGAAATGTGAAATATTTGCCATGAGCAGAGAAAGAGAGGGCTTCGTGAAGTGGCATATGATACCTTTATCTTATCCATTAATTCTGCTATGGATACAAGAGCACCCAAATAATTCCTTGATGACGTGTTAAGTGATTTAAAATTTTATTACTTATTTTTATTGCATTTATTTATTGTCTTTAAAGGTTATTCTATGGTTTTCAACTATTTTATATTTAATTATGGTTAAAGCATCCACTAAGCAATAATTTGCTTAACGAGTTTATTTTCTTAAACTCGTAATAAACTCATAAATTGAAGAGTAGAAGTAGAGTCTGTAGCAGTAGCAGCGCCGACAAGGACACATCGATTCTTTCTTTGGGGTAGTTATTTTTGTATTTTGGTAGAATGACATGTATAACTAGGATGATTATTTATTTTGTTTAATGTCTGTAATATTATTAGTATACTTTTTCTAGGATTAATTATGTAATAGTATGTATATTAAGAATGGATGCATGCTTAGAAGACTAAGTGAATAATATTGAAGTGTAAGCAAGTTAATGAGGCAGAAGGTATAAGGAGGTGTGATAGAAGTGTGTTTGTTTGTAAACATAATTATGATTACGATGAGTTGTTATTGATGACGTGGATATTTGTATATAAAAAATAAAAAAAAAGAAATTAATAGGTTAAACAATGAATTAGATGTAGGTGAATCGAGGTTAAAACTGTGGTTGTGACATCTCTTCTAGTTCTATTCGTAGAATTAGAAGGGGTGTTACAGAAACTTATTATAGATAAGACAGTATTAGGTTATGATGGCTTTTTAGCTCTCAAATCTTCTCTACATTCATTGGTGGTGGTGAAAACCTATCTTCTTATAGGAGGAAAAGGACGGCGGAGGAAATGAAGGGGGAAGAGAGAGTGACAGAGCATATGAGATGGTGACAATGCGTAAGGTAGCTGGCTGTTGAGAGGGAAGAGGTTGGAAATTTTCGAATCAAAATAAGGGAGAGAGGTAGAACTGTTGCAGAAGCTTAGTTTAATTTAGGTTTTAAGTATAAAATGTTGTCATTTTGTTTTAGGGTTATATTATATAATCCTAAAACAAAGTGGTGTCGTTTTAACCCTAAAATCGTGGTTGTGACATCTCTTTTAGTTCTATTCGTAGAATTAGAAAGGGTGTTACAGAACCTTATTATAGATCAGACAGTATTAGGTTAGGATGGCTTTTTAGCTCTCAAATCTTCTCTACATTCATTGGCGGTGGTGAAAATCGGTCTTCTTATAGGAGGAAAAGGATGGCGGAGGAAATGAAGGGGGGAGAGAGTGACAGAGTAGAGGAGATGGTGATGGTGCGTAGGGTAGCTGGCTGCTAAGAGGGGGGAGGCTGGAAATTTTCGAATCAAAATAAGGGAGAGAGGCAGAACTGTTGCAGAAGCTTAGTTTAATTTAGGTTTTGAGTATAAAACATTGTCATTTTGTTTTAGGGTTATATTATGTAACCCTAAAACAAAGTGGTGTCGTTTTAATTTCAGTTGATTTGGTTTAGTTCTTATACTTGTAGAACCGAATGTTGAACTAAAAATTTTAATTTTTAGAATTACATAACTGAAACTGAACTGAACTATTCGATTAACCAAATTTTCTGTTTGATTCAGTTTAGTTTTTGGATTTTTTTGCTTACCCCTACTTTGAGCCCCTGACAGCTGTGTAATAAGATTCAAGAGTTGTCTTTTCACACCTTTTTAATGCAGTGACCCCCGTAGAAGATAAGCACTTTAGTGTGAGATACTTGATCGAGGTTACTACCCCTACCTTGCTCAGCAAGGGCCTTCCCATAATGGCATTGTAAGCCAAATGGGTGTTAATTACTAGGAAATGAGCCTTGGTGTAAGCTATGTGTCCCTACTCTCCAAGCTCAACTACTAACTCAATGATACTTTTTGATCCAATTGGCTTCCTTAATATCCCCACTATAAGGGTTTTGACTGTCTTTAATTTACATTTGTCAATTTTGAGTTGTAAGAAAGCCTATTAATAGCACTCTCATTGTTTGCCAACATCTTTTTTACTTTAAAGTTGACTATCACAGCCACAATCTTAAATATACACATGAGTTAATGAAATTAATTGGGCTATAAGGTTAAGTAAAAAATGCTTACAAAATGATTGTAATTTAATTAATTGACAAAAATTATTAATTAACACTTGATAAAAATTTATTTGGATAAGTAGACAATTAAATTTTAAAGAGACCCAAATAAAATTTACTATATGATACAATTGGATTATTAAATGGACAAATCTTTGGACAATTACCCATGACCATAATTTATGGACAGTGACTAGGACAAATGACAGTCAGAAAAAATTAAGGAATAGGAACCTAAACGCAATGAGACCGAGGTTTGATACTTTAACTATGGATAATGCTTTTTAAACTCTATTTTTGCATGGTTTTTCAATATATTTGCATTATTAATTTCTGAAGTTATTGTTGATTTAAATTGTGAAAATTTTGATTTATAAATTGTCATGATTTTTATTATGTTAAAAATGGATGGTACTTCATAAATGAGTATTTTTAGTCAGAATTCACCCATGTGAATTTTCGACACAAGAAATAAGTAAATAAAATTTAATAAGTTCATAAGTACTTATAATATATTAATAAAATGGTTAGTATTTTTAGGATACACATGATTAATAAGTGATTAAAATTGACTAAGTAAATAAATATTCATAATAGATTATAAAATGATTAATATATTAGGGTAAATACAAGTAAATAAAAAGAATAGACATAGGTAAAAAAAATAAGTAAATTGTAGCACCCCTTAACCCGACCGTTTACGGTCGAACCAAGATGTGCCACATTACATATTACATGGTATACAGCTCATATTTTTACAATTTATTAGAATATAATTTACAAAATTTACAACATTGAAATAATGAAAAATTTAATTCCAGCTTTCTCTACTCTTGATTTAACTTCACAGTATATGCTTTGCTATATAATTTTGGTGAGCCTGATACTATTTGATTTTATTCATTCTTCTCGCGCCTTTCAAAAACCTACAAGTTTAGGATGAACAAAAACTTACTGAGCGATTTCGCTCAGTGGATACTTTTAACCATAAAATAACAATAATAATATTTCATGCAATTAAAAATTTAAATGCAACAATTATTCTTTTAATGAAAATAATTCAATAATAAACATTAAAATAATAATCAACTCATTTGAAATAAATAATAAATGAAACAATATCAAATTTACTTATTTGAATTATTCAAGTGGCTCTACTAGGAATCTGGTGAACACATGGATAAAGCTTATTGTATTTAATTTACAGTGGATAACTCTAGGCCCACAGCCGGAGCATCCTATTTTGACCGAAGTCAATTATTGTATTAATGGCCAAATCCAAATCATTCAAAACGTACCGAATTCGAACCTGATCGCAGGCTCTATTCGGTAATACCCCAAAGTTTGACTTTACTTAAGTCTAACTTAGTTGGTCGCAGTACTGCTATAGTATATGATGCATCACACCCTTATCACACTAGTTCACTTACCTAAGTAGAGCAAAATATTTATTTATGAAGTACTTCCTCAATTCCTTTCCAAATCATAAAGTACAAATAAAATATATCTCAAATCACCATTTAATCATAAATCATATAATTTTTTTCCAAATCATAATTTAATCACAAATAATATATAAATATTTCCAAATCACAAATATTATATTTTTTTCAAATCACAAAATAAATCTCAAATATCATATTTCATAAAATTTATAATAAATTGATAGCAAATTTTAATGCATGCAAATTTTAAGAAAATATATTGGTATTTTCGTAGTTAAAGTATCAAACATTTTATTTTTGCAGTCTCCTCTATTCAACGGTTCCTTTTTGTTTCAGGTCTTCTTCTTTCCTTTCGGATGGACCTAATATCATAATTATATATATATTTTGTGAGATTAATATCTAACTACATTTCTCTAATATTCCTTTTTTATTAATTACTTAAATTATTATCTCTTTTTATATATATATATCTACTCCCTTTATTTTATATAGTTTTAATCATTAACATCCAAATATTTTAAATCTAGTTTTCAATTATTTTTATACTAAAATTAAATCAACTTAATTAAATTATTATGGTTTCAGATTTATTTTTATAGTCTAGGTAATTTATTTGGTTCCCTAATTATAGTAAATCCCGAAATAAATGTAAACTAATTAATTTAATAGACTTTTGGACTCAATTGAATAGCCAAATAAATATTTTGGGGTCAAAATATAAATAAATATAGGCAGAAGGACCTTAATGTAAACGGCTGGAAACTGTTAGGGTCGTGGCGCAATTTTTGGAAACTCAAGGCGCCATTCTGGAATTTACCACGTGAAACGACATCGTTTTGAAATCGAACCAGGTCAGATTCTGAATCAACTCAGCTGACCGAACCGACGTCTCAGATCGAACCGTCGTCTTCTTCACCAGATTTCTGCAAAATGGGTACCGATTCCTAATCGGATTTTCAACTATTTCTCACTACTCCGGCCATCGTTTTCCACGAGCCACATACCGAAATCTTCTTCTCTTCGTCGCCGATCTATCTGTGGCCTCAAACGCGAAGGAAAACGATCAGATGATTATGAAAATTGAGATCAATAGAAACTTACGGGTTTTCAAGTTTTGGAGTCTGACCCGATCGTATCTCCACCTTCCGGCCACCGATTGCAGCGTTTCTCACGTCAAACTTGATCAGCAAACTCCCAGGAGTAGATGAGTGATTTCAGAATTAATTTTGGATAGAGGATAATAAAGTTACATAAATTTTTCTTTTCTCTATTTGAGTTTTCAAAATACAGAGCATTCGTTGCTCTTGTTTATTCTATATCTTCCAACTAGTCAATCACTGCAGCGTTCAACACCTACCCTTACAGTACTTCCTGACCTTATCTCAATAATCTTCAAAAATTTCCACAATTAATGCTCACTAACCCAAATTTTCCAAACTTTTATCACAATTTCCTCATCAACTTACCTACTCTGCCTAAATTCCACTTCGTCAATCCTTCAACATTAGCATTTTGCTAAACTTCTTACCGCCCACCTCTTAGTTCAACATTTTCTGCTGTGGTTGCTGACATTAAGGGTGTTATTAACATTATTGTTGCTGTGTTTGTTGTTGTTGTTGTTGTTGTTGTTGTTGTTATTATTATTATTATTGTTAGTATTATTATTATTATATTTTATTTTCCGATTAGGCGTCTACGTAAATTTCTCATATCGTAATATTTTTTTCGAGGTCGAATAATTATTTTAAATCACTTTATGATTTATTATACAAGTTTAATTATTGGTACTGGGACACCGCAATTGACTACGGACC
>CATIWJ010014705.1:0-15422 GCA_949640765.1 Croton laevigatus | reverse complement strand
ATTACTACCAACCAAACGTCCCCTTCTTGAGTTATAGTAATTATCGAGTAATTTGACTCTATTTTTCTTACTATTGACATTTTAAACACTTTATTTTTGTTAGTTGTAAAGTAAAATTGAGAATCTTAACTAATGTTTGTTAATGTCTAGAATTGGGACTATTATTATTTATGGAATTCAAAAAAATTGCAGAAAAAAAAAAAAGTATTGGATGGAGGGTGAAGTGAAAAGGGAACAAAAAATAGGAATGTTTTAATTGATTCTTGAAATGGCATATTGGCTAAATAATTAGAATACAATTCAAGGACCAAATACCAAGTCCCATGAACTAATCCTCCATATGGCATTTATGTATAATAGTGTATAGTTTCTGGAGGGTCAAAGGGCCAGCAGTCAGTGCCTCAAAGGTCCAATTTGGAGTTCCAAAATAAATGAGATTTTGTCTTTAACTAAGTCATTAGTATATTATTGTATGTTAAGGAACAATTTAAAAGACAAATAAATTAATGTTAGGGAAAACATATTAATTAAAAAGGTTGTGTCAATTAAAAGTCCAAATATTGGAATGGATTGTGGTTAGAATTCGACCCAACTTTCGTTAATTTCTTTTCATTAAATTGATTTCAAATTCAACTGAAAAAAAATTCACAACCGGCCATCTCATATGTACCACACACTTTCCTACCAAAAATATAATTTTTTTTTTCTTGAGAATGGATGGGATTCAGACTTGGTTGGTTGGGTTATAAGTACATATTACATTAGGCTATATGTCTTATTGTGCCCTACGAAAAACATTATTTGTTACCGGAAAAGATGAAAGATGGCAGCGCAGACCAAGGAACTTCAGAGCTACTGAAAAAGATGGATTCTTTTCAGCTCATGTTTGAGTTCCGAAATTTATTAACAAACAAAAGATGGAGACATATTTGAAGTTCGATCAAAGCTCAAGCTCAAGCTCAAACACGCAATATTATTAACGAACGGAACATGGATAGACAAGTGTTCAACTAGGCTCAGCTAATTTACAATTCTACTTGTGAATTCAATTATTAAAAAAGTCTAGACTTACATTTACAATTGTAAAACCACAAGAATTTGATTAGTTAAAACATTAGGGACTTGGTAATAATTTTCCCCTTATTAAATTAACAGTGTAATCACTATTTCATAAAATGAGGTACGAGAGATGTTAATAATAGAAATTTACTTGATTACTTCAATCCATCCTCTAAATAACTACAAAATTATGTAATTATTTGCTTGATTATATGATTTTACAGGAGTAAATTGAGAAGAAAGACCCAAAATAAGAAACTTTATTTCCCTATGAAATCTGAAATGCTAATTTTCTATAATATATGTTAGTTATGTATCTAATGGCTAATTTTTGGATTATATTAATATCTCTCCTATTTTAGATTTGATACAGGGATTTGTTAATCGGCAATGGATATAAATATATTTTGTTTTGAAGATAATATCGCATTAACAGAGAAAAAAAATGGATAAAAATAGAAAAAATAAAGAAAGAAAGTGGACGAGAATTTGAAAATGTAATAACCAAGAAAAATATTGGTGACATGGAAGGTAGATAGGAGAAACATAGCAGACTTTTGCATTTGAATCTCTTAAAAATTAAAAATCAAAATCCCTCCCTCACGTCTCATCCTTGACTCCCATATACGCGTCTGTATAAATATAGATATATTGCAGACACATTTGGCTATAAGAAAGGCCATATTTTGTAATTGTATGTTGTAAGAGCTTCATCATTGAAAAAAATCGTATATTGAAATTGGGTTTTAATTTTAATTTGAGTTCCTTCACTCAATCTCTTGCTTTGCTTCATCCTGAAAATAAATGACCTTTTCTTGACTTGAAGAAAATTCGATTTCCTTCTTGTAAGCTTCTTCTTTATCCCTTTTATGCTTATTCTCTTTTTAAATCGTTGAATTTGGAAAAGTTTCTTTCTCTCTCTTTTTTTTAATCCTTTCTGGGTATTCTCTCCTTTCTTGTTTCTTTGAGTTTTTTTTAATGCTTTTATGTATTATCTCAACTGGGTATTTGACAGTTTTCGTGATTGTTGAACTTTTTGTGTCAATTGTTAGGCAATTTCAGTTGATCACAAAATTTCCGTTTTTATTTCTTTTCAGAAAGTTGCTAACTTGCTGGGTTTTGCCTTTTTACTTTCTGGTTATTAAGCCAAAATTTCTGTTAGACCTTATTTTGGTTTCCAACAATGGTGCTTTCTGGCTTTCAGGAACTACAAAAGCTTGGTCTTTGACTTTGATTTGTTGGAATTCTTGGTTGGAGGCTATCAAATTCATTACTGTTGATGATGGGGGATCATTTTGTGTTGTTGGTTGATCGATTGTTAACAGAATCTACATTAGAAGCTGCAATTGAGAGCAGAAATAGATTGATGCAAGCAACAGCATCAGCAGTTGATGAAACTAAAATTGATATATCATCAAATAAAGTGAATCTTGGAGATGATGTTTCCACTCCAAGAAAAATTGTTGAGTGTAGGATTTGCCAAGATGAAGATGAAGATTCCAATATGGAGATCCCTTGCTCTTGTTGTGGGAGTTTGAAGGTTTGTATAGGTTTTTATATGATCACCCAAATTTTAAAGTTTTGCTCTATTCATAAATTTTTAATCTTTTTCCTTTTAGTTGATGGAGGAGTCAAAACAAATTGCCAAGTTAGCTTTTCAATTTTCTTTTTTGGCTTATTGAGAATTTGGAGTTTCATTGTCAATTTGGTTTCAATCAAAATCAGTATGTTTGACATTTTGACTTTTCTTTTGCCTCGTTCAGGGCCAAGCTCACTTTTATTATTCAAAACCAAAGTTAATCTTGCCTATGTGCAATTAAACTATTTGATTTACGACTGCAAATAGTTCAATTCTTGACATATGTTAAATGTTCTAATCTTGCCTAAGGTTTCTTGTTCATCTTATTTCATGCAGCCATCCAGCAACAAAGACAAATTGATAACCCAAAATTTGCCCTTATTTCCCTTAGGAAAATAGAGCAGCTTTGTAGCTTGTTTATAGCTTAGCCAGTCTATTGCTGGATATGGATTCTAAGTTAGATTGTTTCTAGCTATAATGGAGAAATGCTTGTTGCCCCAATCTTGATGGCATTTCTTATTTAACCATATGGCTTCTACAGCCTTTTAGTTACTTTGGTAAACTTGCTTTGTTTCAGTTTCAAGTGCTCACATAGCTTGGTAGATGATTCATCAAGTGTAATTAACTAATAAATGTTACTTGAATAATTGTATTGATCCTTGTTCATGTTTGCAGTATGCTCACCGCAGATGCGTTCAGAGGTGGTGTAACGAGAAGGGTAACACCATTTGTGAAATTTGCCATCAGGTAGGGTGGTTGTTAGTCTTTTAACAATGTGGAATGAAAATGTAGCTGTTGCCTCATTGTAAATTGGTTTTTTTCAGCAATTCACGCCTGGTTATACTGCTCCGCCCCCACTGTTTCAAATAGGACGTATTCCAATGAGCCTCAGGTAAATCTTTTGTAACTACAACAAATTTGATTGGGCCTGTATATATTCGTTGCAACTTTGCCGATGGTCTCGCATGCTGTTTGTTTCAGAGGAAATTGGGATGCTTCCAGAAGAGACTTACATGGTACCCGCTTTATAGCGATGGTATCAACTGACCGCAATTTTCTGAATCCTGACTATGAAGAGATTTCAGCTTCAACAAGGAACTCGATTTACTGTCGCTCAATTGCCATAGCTGTATGTAAACTTGATTTTCATTGTCTTTTCCTTCCAAATTTAGTTCTGTTGTCCCAAGTCTCATCCCTGCTGTTGCTTGTAAATTTTGCAGTTCATTTTTCTTTTGGTTCTAAGGCATACTCTTCCAATCATCCTTTCAAGAACTAATGAAATCTCCTTCTCATTGTTCATGGTGAGGCCATTGATACTTGTTTTCACTTAAAAAGAACATTGACGAAATTCACAACTTGAAAACTACAAATACTTATCATTGTTAAATTGTCCAACAGTTAGTATTTCTACGAACAGCTGGAATCGTTCTTCCTATATATTTCATTGCAAGAGCAGCCACTTCTCTACAGCAACGCCGCCATCGACAGGTAAATAAATGCATCTTTTTGTTTTCTACAACTTAGACCTGTTACTTGTGCTTCAGTTTTGCTAACTGTATCCTATTTTCTGTGGCCTTCAGGTGCCCCCAAGTGTATCTTTTAATACAGCAGATGAAGAAGCTGAGCATCCAACCATACACTAAGCAAATATTCAATATCTGGGAGTTGTGGAATAGATTCAGCAGTTTCCCACTATCAAATGTATCATAGATTATATTTATATGTATATATGATGATGGCTACTGCTAGTCCCAGATGTTAATACTTTGCACAGGCACAAACTTACATACCACACTGTATATAGTCATACCAAACATTTTTTTACCAAAGAAATGAAAACATTGTAGTAATTTATTTACCATTTGTTGTTGAGGTAAGTGGCAAAAATACATTATGTATATCATTTTACTGGTAATTTTCTGCTATATTACTTTAACATAAAACAAAACATATATTTATGTAGTTTAATATTTTTCTCAAATAATCAATTTTAGGATGGATTCACTCTCACCCTTATTAACAATATTCAAATCCCAAATTTGATTTTTCAATAATTAATATAATAAGCTAATCAAAATAAATTACTATTGCAATGGTCCTTTAACTGAGTCTCAATCTCAATTTATATGGTTCAAGTAATTGTGACTCAAAAATTGAATCCATTATAGCTATTAGCTACCAAAAAATTAAGAATTATCTCAATAAATTGAGATCTATTAATTTAAGACGCATGTAAAACTTGATAAATAGTAGATCCAGCTTTTTTTTTACAAAAATATATGCATGCACACACCACACTCACGCATCCAAAGGAGGAGGAGTTTTTTGTTGCATTTGATGGGGCTCGAACTCATGTTTTCACGCCTTCACACACTGCTTCCTTCCGCTGGACCACCACCCCATCTCTGATAAATAGTAGATCTAGCTAGTGTCTCTTGTATTTCTATTATTCGTTATGACCATCAAAATCAGCTCAATACAAACTCATTCTAGAGACCGGCTCAAAAGTTTGATTCAAGCTTGAGCTAGGCTTGGCATCGACTCATTTGCAACCCTCCAATTTTGTAAACAATATTGCAATTAATGAAGTTTTTTAGGGAATAATGACGTTTGTTTTTAAGCTAAAAATGAAAAATAAAATAATTTGTACTAATCTGTAACATGTGAATGCAATTAGGAGGGAGCAGTTTTGAATTTTTTATGGTCAAAGGCCAACAGCTTCACCTATATCGAAGGCATTGGTTGGGAGTTGGGACACTGCCTCTCAACTACAAGTAGAAACGACTTCTTGAATTAACTAAAACCCAGGAACCGCTCAAAGTGTTGGTATATATTCAAATATAAACTCTCTTCATTTATTAAAACACAATCCGTCTTACTGCATATATTATTCTTCAATTTACTTACTTAGAGAAAATTTCTATAAATAAATTGAAATTCAACGGAGAGAGTACTATTTTATAGCCTATTACTAAAGTAATTAATATATGAATTCCACTAAAAGGATTGGTTGTTTAGGAGTCTCACAAGACAATTGCTTGACCATTCTCTTCAAGCATTGCTAAAATACTACAATCTATCTATAACATATATAAAAGCACCGGTGAGGAGATAACATTGGGATCGCTCAAAATACTCCTCTAAAATCTTATGTTTTGCGATTAAATATGTCTTAATTAATTTATAGAAGATAATTAAATTTAATTAGAAAATGGTATTATTAAATTAATTAATTAATAAATAACCATTCTAAATTGTTTCTTTTGATATTAATTAATTAATTATTATTAATACGGTATAGAGAAAAAAAATAGCACACATATTTTTTTTATATAATGGAATTAGGATATGATTAGGATTTTTTATGTTTTATTTTACATAAGAAAAGAATAGAATTGAGTAACTATAAAAAAAAAAATCCTATAATAGTATATGTCATCCACTTCAAAAAAAAAGACAACAACATGAATTTTGAAGAATTTGATTCAGTAGTGAATTCTAATATCCAAATTTTTTTTATGAAAAAATTAGAATATAATTAAAGAATTTAATTATTTAATTATATAAGGGAATATTGAGATTGCTAAAAGTACTCCTCCTATTTCTAATTTTTTTAGGATAATTACGTTTTTATTAAATTTTTGAATTAATTAATTAATAACAATCCTAATATTTAGTATTAATAATGTATTTTAATTAGAAGTTAGTATTAGTATTATATTTTAATACACTATTAGTATTAATCATGTATTATAATTAAGAGTTAAAAATATTAGTACTATATTATAATTAAATTAATTTTAATTAATTATTTAATTAATGATAATTCTAATATTATAATAGTATTAATAATGTATCCTAATGAGTAAGTATTAATATTCGATTATAATTAAAAAATATGAATAAAAGCTTATAAAATAGAATAATGAGTTTTTAAAATTTAAATAATATTTACGTGAATATTATTATTAAAATATAATTAATTAAATTAATGCATGCTAAAAAATTAGCATTACATTATATTGCAATATATTTTATACTACAAAATATATATATATATATATATATATATATATATATATATGATATTTGATTTTATATTATTAAAAATAACAAATTATATATACTTGTTTTTGTTAATTACTTCCACCACATACTCAAATTTTTATTTAAAAAAAGTTATAATGAGAAAGAAATTTCAATCACGTACTATATTAAAATTTTAATTCTTCATTCATAATAGAACGGCAAATGAACATGATCATAATACTATATTTAAGTAAGGGTGAGCAAATAATTTGAGCTATTCGGGTAATTCAGTTCGGCCAAAAATTTTAAATAGGTAATTCGGTCAAGAGTTATAAAAATTTCGGATAATTCAGTTAAATTTGGATAAAACGAATTTTAACCAAATTAACATGGTTACCCAAAATCTAAAACTCTATCATTTTGAAATGAAATGTATAATTCTAATTTCTATAATTCTCTTTGTCATGGATTAGCAAATAATTTGAATTATTCGGGTAGATCGGATAATTCGATTCAGCTAATCGGATAAATCGAAAATTATTTTTTAATTCGGTTAAATCAGTTAATCGGGGTAAAGAGTAAATACATGTGTTTCGAATAGAGGAAAAGAAATTTTATATTTTGTATTTTAGTCAAAATTTTCTCAAAAATTAACCGTTCTAACCAAACGCTCACCCCTATATTTAAGTACGGTAACGAATCGCCAAAAAAAATACGATCATAACAAATATGTAAAACGAGTAAACATTTTTACAATAATACTAAATTCATTAATTTATATAATATATTATTTTAATTATTTATCTAGTTAATTATTATTAACTCATAGCTCATAAAATATGTTATTTTAATTATTAACAATCACAAAATTTTTAAGTAATTTTATAATTAAAATTATTATAAAATAGTAAAATATTTGTATAATAGATAAATTTAATTAAATAAAAATTATAAAATTGACTAATGAATGTTTAAGCTAAAAAGATGTATAAATAAATAAATAAATTTATTTCAATAAATTTTATTTTTAAAAAATCTAAAAATTTATTTATATAAATATAATTAATAATATTTTTAAATTTTTTAATTAATGGTATTCATACATGAGTTTATTATTTTTATATAAATTTTATTACTGTCAATATATAATTAATCAAATAAACAACATAAATAACAATAATATAAAATAAATTAACGCAAAAAGAAATAGTATATAAAACAATCAACTGACCATAGAAAGTGGAAAACGAAAAACCTTTCAAATTACATTAATCCAATAAATATGTACAATCCGTAGTATACATATCATCATACATGTTAAGAAAAAATTTGGAAAAAGAGGGTACAGAAGACGACCTCAAAGCATGTAATCGCTCTGATTTCACCCCCACCGGGCAGTTTAATCGGCTGTTTGGTTTGGTTTGGTTTGGTCCTGCTAACTATCTCATAGTTCCGGCTTCCTCCTCGGCCTGAAATATTGGGGAATAAAAACAAATAAGAATATTTTTTTTAACGTCCTAACGCTCTGTCAAAATCAATCTCATTCCTTTTTTTCTGTTAATACTTGAATACTAGTATATAATTTTCAAAAAGTGCACTGCTTCCTAAAATATCATATGTTCTTTAAAGAGTGTAGATTGTGGTAATACTTCCGACTCTTCTGTTGTGAACGCCAGTAACAAGCCAGTGCTCCAAATGCACAGCTAGCAAGAGCGATCGCTAATGCGGCTCCCACAGGCACCACAACTGCATTTGTTGAGCCCACCAAATCTTCGATACCTCCATCGCTCACTTCCCTCAAAAGGACGCCCCTGTCCTTGTAAAGCGAAGCGAGCGTTCTTCCATAATAATTAGTTAAGAACCTGTATACCTCATCTTCATTCCAAGTAATTCGACTTTTTCCATCCTCATTTCGGCCACGAGAGAGAGAACATGAGGAGCATAGCTGCTTTGGGGGCCAGATAATTTTTGGGAACTTGGGGTCACCGGTTCCCAGAGATGCCTCTTCCTTCATTAATCTCTCATTTACTTTATTATGCGCTCTCCATAACCAAAGGGCAAAGTCACGAGATGAGTTGACAGAATGACCAACACTGTAATTTACAACCAAAAGTTAGCAGATAAAACCTCTAGGGACTGAGAATAAACTCACCGTACTAGCTTTTTTACCTTGAACACATAGCATAGAAATGTTGGCGACACTCCTCACAGATGAAAAAATTATGGACAAAATCACATATAGCTGTGAAGGCAAACTGGCTCTCGCTATCTTCAACTCTCACAGATAATGAATGCAATAGAACCCATAACCCACAGCTGCAAATGTAAACATCCAAATTAATATATATAATTAATTGTTAAACAGTAATATATGCAAGTATTGAGGTTTTAAAGTAAATTTTTTTAAAAATATCATGGAGCCTTTCCATTCCAACTTGAGAAGAAACACTACTAAATATGGCACATATGGTCGGAAATTCCTAATCATATTGTTTTTAGTAAGAGATTGTAAAAGATTGGCCTAAAAGCTACAAGCAGAAGGCATTGCCTCAAGCAATTGAACAACTTGGCATATTCAAATGCAATTTAGAAAGAAGAGAAAAAAACCCAGCATTGATTCTTGCATCAGAAAGAAAGCTTTGATGAAAATATAAATTATGCCAACAATATCAACATTCTTAGCTCTTCTTACCTACCTACCCACCCACTCTCCCTGCTGCCACCACAAACAATGCCAGTGAAACGCTAAATCATAGTCAGAAAAAATCTCCTCTCTTCCTCTTGTTTCTAGGAAAACATTCTGCAGCTCATTCTCCATTTGAGCCACATAACATGATTATATAATGGAAATGATGAACTCAACCATCAGGAAACAAAAAAAGTAGATGATTTTATTTGCTTTAAACAGCACCTCCCAAAATAAAACATCGACCAAAGGATCCCATTTGAAAGACATCAAAAACACCAAGTCAGACTCATGTTAGTGTAACCCGCCATGCCTGAATACTACAATTATCAAGCATGTGATTCCTATGCCAAGTGCATCAGTAGTAAATGAAGAATAATGATCCATTACCTAAAGCCTCTGGTTTCATTCTTGCTACCGCGGCAAAACATCTGAAAAGGCACACACAAGCTATTTCAAAATATGACAGTTAAAGGATAAACCCTAAAAGTGATGCAGTAGCAAAAGAGTTACATATGACCTCACAACAGAGATTAGTATCAGCAACATAGCTACCAGAAGAATTAGAAGCAGATATCAATTACACAAAAACAAATTTTATGTTTCAGAAGATTCATGAAATAATGGGACAGATGGGTAAATGGAAGCCGAACCAGAATAAAAGCTTTAAGCAAAATATGGTTAAAATGGGTTCATTTGATGCACGAGCACTTGGCAAGTAATGAATCGAGTAAGAGACTTATTAAAGGTTGTCGAAGTGTTATGTAACTGCTTTCAGCAATTTTGTTAACAGAATATGTTATTAGTATGGTTTTTATATTCTAGTTCCTTCCATACCATTGCAGCATCACATGAGAGAAACAGAGGAATCTTTAAATCACTAAACTTCTTAACACAATGGGAAAAAAGGACTGTACAACTATTGCAAATACATCACAAAAAATAACTGAAATTATAGCATCTGGAATACAATAAACCAACCCAAAAGGAAGAGAGGAAAAAGTAGAAAAAAAAAAAAAACACCTACCCAATATCCCCGAGGAACTTCTTTCCCACAAATTTGGAAATTCCCTAGAATGCCTTTGCCATTACTAAGAGCTTCCAGTTTCTCATCTGGTGGGTACAAGTCATCAAAATTTACAAGCACTTCTGCACTTCCCTTCCGGCACCTAATACAATTAATCTGAGTAAATCAATGAAGGAATCACCAAATCATGCATGTATGGCAAAGTTCATTACAGAAAATAGTTGGTATTTACCTCTTAGAAGGATGATGTGCCACTATAAGCTGAAGAAATTTTATAAGTGATGCTCGTGTTTCTGATTTGATCATCTGTGAAACAAATAAATGAATATCTACACACAGACAAACATGGAATACATAACCAGAATGAATTAAATCATCTACCTTATGTTCAAATATAATTTCAAAGGCAATGGTTGTTGCTTCCTCAACATCATACACAGCACGTGCAATCTTGCATAAACATGAACAACACATTAATATCTGAATCATAAGGGGAAAAAAATTCCTATTTGACATTCCAAAGAAAATATGATGGCGGAAAACCTGTCCAGGGTCCGATATATTTGCTGGGAGAAGCTCATTTTCAAATTTCTGATCATCCAAATTATATGAGCTGTTTAAAAAGAAAGAAAGAAAGAAAAGAAATAACGATAATGACTGAAACATTATTTCATAAATAGAATAAATCAAGTGCATATAAACTTCAGCATCATCACATCACCAATAAACTCTCATTAGTAAGAATCAAAGACACATGAGAAAGAAATGTATTCTCTGTATCCCAAAAACAAATTTTTGGATAACAAGATATGAATTACTACTATAATGCTCCTCTACCATGAAAGTAGTATAGTGTAAAAAGATAAAAGAAAAATCATTATATTGCTGCAACTATGATTTCCATTTATTGGGCTAGAAATAGACTGCATCCTTGCTTTGCCACCATCTAGGTACAGTCCTAATTGGAATCTTCCTTGACACATATATTGGAATTCCATATGATTAATTCTAATGGGTTGTGGCCAAATGGATCGTATTAATAGACATAGCACCGCATACGCACATCTTTAAAGTTGCAACTTACAACTGTATGCATACAAATATAAAGGAAAAACTAAGTACTAAATTTGTAAAAAAGCAAAGCTGGTCAAAGATCTAGCGATTTATCATGTTCAACGTGAAATTTTAAGATACCAAATCGACTTGTCTTTTTGCAAATTTTGTTGAACTGATTTTTACGTGACATGTAGATAAATACAACTAGAACGAAAAGTAGAGAAATTTCATCTTAAATGCACATAGAATCTCATAAATAGTCAAGCTCAGCAGCTCATGATGGGATATAGAAGCAAAATTCAAGGGGGGAAAAAAGGATAGAACCAAATACTACAAGATCATAAAAAAAACATCCTTCATTTAATTTAACCTAATATGATGAAGGATTAACGTTTAAAGCCAGAAAGGATTTCTGTTCAGTGAGCATATCACAGAGATGCAAATACCAATGAAAATAGTCACATTTTATCTTTAATTTAGTCCGAAAAAAACTGTTGTATTGTTTAGACAATATTTCATTTTCCCTATTCTGCCCTCTTAACACTAGAAGATAATTAACCATAGTTAAATGAATTCAAGATATTTTTTTAAACGAGATAACTATTATAACAAAAAGGTATAATAGTAAACAATTTTATAAATGGAAAAATAAAAAATGTTTCTCATTATTTCCCAAAAAGGAAAATGTCACTACTTTCCTAGGATGAAGGGAGTAAAATTCTATTCTAAACTTTTACAGGTTTTTAAATCAACCCATCAAAATATTCTGATTGAAACTCAGCTCAAAGAGAAGGCCAAATATTGAAACTTGAATTACTTTCAAACGATTGAGAACTAATTCAAGAAGAACCCTCCATTAAACTTTAAACTGCAAGTAATTTTTTAATAGACCCGCTGGGTTAACCAGCAACAGACTTAATTCTTGAGGTTACCTTAGAATTAAAAGATTGGATGAGATGCAGTGAGAATATATTCTAGATTCAATGTAGAGCAAACAAAAAGAGGAAAATCAGAAAGCTACCTTCAACCAAAGTCTAATGCGTAGAAACAAAAACAGCGTTCCATAATCAGTTTACCAATGTCCAATGCTAGGCACTAGTATTGAGAAGTTACAGTTTTATAGTAATTACATCAAAAAACATTGAGAAATTGTAACATCAACTCTACTTTCATCAAGCCAATGAAGTACTTTTCAATTTACGGATCTCAATGAAACAACAGACAAGGTTGCTAATATCATGTACCTTCCCAGTTGCGTATTGATCCAATTAAGCAAGCGTTCAGCGGTTCGCCCATCATCAATTACACGTATTTCACTTTTCTCTTCTTTAGGTTCCCAGCCACCAGACACAAATTTGGAAGGTGGGCCCCAAAACAGCATGGGATAATGAGAGACAGAAAATCGATCACAGAGTTTAGTATTTATCTGTTCTGCCAAAAAAGATAAGAGGGGACGAATCACTAAGCCACGCTCAAAGGTCAATAGAACATTTAATTCACCCAAAGAGTAACGGATGATTAATATATAAAGCTAATTTTAATAGGTCAAAAGGCAAGAACCAAAAGGAACTTAAACTCAAGCAAACCAATCCTTTAAAAGGTAGAAACACAATAATAAGACTATTTTAGAAAAAAATTAATGGCCTATTCTACACTGTAATCTAAAATCACAAAATCACACATTGCAGAGCAATTATTCTGTTCATCAAATTCATATGTTTCTTCCAAGCAAATTGTACGGCTTTTGCGTACCAACAGCTCCTTGAAATCTAAACTACCATACCAATTAGAAACCTTTTACCACAATCGCAATGTTCACAGTCATAAGAGCTAGCCAGCACATGCTTTTGTCAAATAGTTATTCTCATAAAGGAACAACACCATAAACACGAATCATTTGCTCACAATAAACACAAGTGACAACTCAGGCAGGCTTGAAAACAAACAAAACCATTGAAGTTGTAAAATGAAGCAATTCATTAAGACTTTGGTTTCACGCAATAGAGGTTTTCAGGATATCCAAGAAAAGAAAATAGAAAAGCAGGTTCCTTCAAATGCAAATATTTCTTATTTATATACCCTCCAAAACTCCTTCCAGAGTTTCGGTTCAAACAGGCAAGCTGAAACTGCCATAATGCTAGAACTCCAACTTGACATTCCAAGAGAATATTAAATTTCAGTTCACAGAAGAAATACTTGGAAAACTTCAAAAGAGTGAAAATTTCGACAGTATATAGTAAAATATAAAGAAGAATTTATATACCTTTGATGCACAATCCACTCTTGCCATCAACACAATACCAGGATGCACTGCATCAGGTCCATTGAAAAGTCTTGCAACTTTTTCATAATGTGGCTGCATATTTAAAGCTCAAAATCCATAAAAATGAAGGAAATCTATATGAACGATTGTCAGGGGTAAAAGATATTCCATACGATACCTTATAATTTCTGCAAGCAGGACACCTGAAAAATCATCAATTGCCAGAAAGCAAAATGTCATAACTAATAAAAGTTGGGATGAAAACAAAGATCGACAAAATACAAAAGTAACTAGAATCTGTAGTCAGACCACAAAAAATTGAATTGAAAAATCATGGATCAATAATTGGAATAAAATACATAATCTCAGCAGATGAAGAAAGGAGGTAAATGAAGATTCAGTTGTGGAAGTCTATGGCTAATAAAAAGTTAAATGGATGCACGAAAACATATAACAATTGGAGATTCGAAATCAAAGAGTCACCATCATAAATTTGAACTCTTTAGTCAAACTCCATAAAGAGAACAAATTTAGATTGGTTAAGATAATCATTATCGTTCGACCCAGTTTCAGAACCAATACCAGTTTTACTACCGCACAACTAAAATCAACGAATAGGAAAAGAAAAGAAAAAATAAAACCAATAAAAAGGAGCACTGACCAGTGAGCAAAAAATTCAACAATCGCAAAAGTAGCAGGAGTGTCTCTAAGAACAGAATCAAAAATGGTAACGTTCAAATCGACAGCGTAATCAGGCTTGACGGCGTCGTTGCTGGCAGTAATATCTCGTAGGATGGAACGGGATCCCGAAGGAAAAGACGCAGCTTTAAAGCTAACAAGTAAAAGCAAATTCAAAAACAGAATCGGACATATCTGAGACATGGACATTAGATTCGAAAACGAGAGATTGGTTGTGTTTAGGTTTATAAAAAGCAAAAGGAGATCTAGAAAAGGGCGTTAGAGATTGGTTGAGCTTCCCGCTTTTCCGGTGGGGATGAGGGGTGGTGTGCTTACAAATGAAGAAGAGTATGGGTCAAATTTCCGGCCGAAAAGAGTTTCTTCACGCGCTTCCGCTGTCACCAATAAAAAAAAATTATGGTATTTTGAGTGAAGCCAAAATTTTCAAATTATCCTCAAATACCAATACCGAGGGAGGAATATTTACGCAGAAATAATATTGTTAATTCTTTATAGCTTTGAGGTAACGAAGAGTAAGTAAGGGTAAGAGGATAAATTTACCCTACTCCTGTTTTAGAAGAGATTACGCAAGAATATATAAAAATAAAGAGGGTAAGTCCTATCCTCTTTTATCCCTCAAAGTTTTAATTTTCTTAACTCTCCAATTTGGGTGTTAACAGATGTAATAAGGGTAAACTAATATTTTTTTAAATATCACTAACTAATTTTTAACGTATCCTTCTTTACCATTCTCTCTCCTTACCCTCTTATATAGGGGTGTTAATGAGCTGAGCCGGCTTGTGAACTACTCGGGCTCGGCTTGGTCAAAGCTCGGTCGAAGCTCGACTCGAACTGGCTCGGCTCGAATTCAAGCTCGGCTCGAAACATTGATGAGACCGAGCCAAGCTTACTCCGGCTCAGCTCGAAAGCTCGTGAGCCTGTTCGATTATTTTTTTATAAGATTATATATAGTAGGAGAATAAAAATATTTAATCTTAATCAATTTTTATAAAAAATTTCAACTTCCCATATTAATTCTTATAAA
>CATIWJ010014697.1:0-19439 GCA_949640765.1 Croton laevigatus | reverse complement strand
TGATTTCCTAAAATCGAGCGTGGAGCTTGAAATAAATTGCATAAATAGATTCCTGGGATCGAGTAGAATCGATTGGTAGTATTATTTGCTTCGAACTATTGCCGGAGGAGGGCGTTCCGGCCGAAACAAGTAAAAATCTTTTGAAGGATTTTCCGGCCGATCTACGCAGCGGTCGACGGAGATAAAGGCATATTCGGAATCCTCGTGAAGAAAGGAGTCGATTGGTTACCTGCTTGTCGCCGGAAAATACAGGAATCGACGGCCGCCATTGGAGCTCGTGGCTGCAACTCGAGCTCGGAGCGGGAGGAAGGAGACAGACCAAAACGCACGAAGGGGACGCGTTTTGGCTGAAACAGCTGCGTTTCGGTAACGGTGAAGTGATGCCGTTTGGTAAGTTTCCGCATAAATCCTTGTAGAATTTGCCGTGTTATATTTTTACCCATAAACTTTGAGCCGCATTACAAATAGGTCCAGAAAATTATAAATTGACCCCTAAAATGACTTTGGCTGAGCAATTGGGTCCAACAGTTTATAAAATGACCCTTAGGCTTAATTTTAATTAGATTTTGGCCCCAAAACTTATAATTGGACGTAATTAGACCCTCTAAAAATTACAAATTGACCCCATAACTTATAAAATAGTTCAATTAAGCCCAACGGAAGGATAATTTGAATTAATTAGCTGAGTAAGAATATTTTAGGGTTCGAAATTAATTTATAGACTTATGAAAAATATTTAATTATTATTTATAGGACCCGAAACTGACGGAGAGCGCAGAAATTGAGAAATTATGCGTAGGAAATCGAGGCGGACTGAATAACATGTTTGGTACTATTTAGTACTTAACTGAATTTGATTTCCCATCATTATTTTAAGTATTTATTATTTTTAATTGCTTTTGAGAATTAAATTGTTGGGTACTCGAATATGTGTTCGAGTCGTAAAATATTTGTAAATGGCTTTGTTACACTGATGCGGTAATTGCAGATGCAATGTACCAGCGCGGTAAGAGAAAAATGATATAATTTCATGAGAAATACTTACTGAGCATTTTAGAATAAAATAATTGGATTTATTTAAATCTCTGTATTGCAATTATTGAAAATGAAAATGCTATGCTACAAATGAATGGAAAATTTTATTCAACTCTACTTGGTAATTGGAGTCCTAGAGATAAGAACATGTCGACATGTGGACAGATCCTGTATAGGAGACTGCTATGAAATTTGCTATTGAATAAAATGTATTGGCGGTCTAGAGGGCTTGCACAATACCAAGAAAAGAATGTATTGGCGGTCTAGAGAGCTTGCACAATACTGAGAAAAATGCGTACAGTCTAGAGGGCTTACACAATTCTGAGAAAAATGCATTGGCGTTATAGTCTAGAGGGCTATACGGAATGCAACCCTTAATCTTATATCGGAATCCAGTATGATCAGTAGAGTAAAAATGTGTTATTACATTAATTATGCTCAGTGATTTAAGAAATACAGAATTTTCATGAAGGCATTGCTTTGCTAAATGACATCTGCCTTTTATGATTATATATAGTAAAATTTCACGAAACGAATTCGTCAACTGATTTTAAACATTACTGTTTATATATTGTACCCACTGAACATGGAGTTGCTCAGCGAGTTATTTTTGTAACTCGCAGGTCCGCCCATAGATGATGAGACTGAGGAATTGCAGATTCCTTATGAGTTTCCAGATGACATTTTGTTTGGAAGAAACTTCTGTCTTTTGTAATATGGCATGTAACTGAACTAAACGCTGTGTAAAACACTTGTTATATATATGTTGTAATTTGTAGCGCTATAAGCTGGTTTTCATGTAGACAAATAAGATAGGAACTGTAGTATCTTATATTATATCTGAATGCTACTCTAATGTTGTAAATAAAAAAAAACTATATTATATTGCCGAGTATAACGTAAGTAATAGTGTTTGTGACATCACAGCTTGTCTTATTCGTAAGGTGTGTTTAGGTGTTACAGTGGGTCATGTTACAACGAATTCTCATAATTTAATAATTATATAGCATATACTCTCTTAAACCTTTTAAATTTTTAAGTTTTACCAAATACTAACGCTCAAACTAAAGTAAAATAACAAAAACTAGTGGAAAAACCAATATATTGATTGAACCAAGTGATTAAGTTTGTACTAATAATAACATAGTTATAATGAAATCCAATAACAAAATTGTAAAAAGAATTAGACAACAATGTTGAACATGATGGCACCATATTCTGCCACCCAGAAAAAAAAAAAATCAAACTTCTGAAAAAATTATGTTAAAAAAAAAAATTAAAATCAGAAGAGTGGAAATCATCTTCTTCTAGTTATCAGCATCAGGAGCTGGTTCCTCTGAGTTAGGTTCAGCAAGCTCAGGAGGTGGTGTGGAAGAAGCAGTTCTCTTATGTGAAGCAGCCTGAAGAACATGGCTATAGCTTCCTTTCTCCATAAACAGCTGAGCAAAGTGGTGCTTACAATAGAGAACTCCATCAAGAGCAGCATAAGATGAGTGTGTCAGTGGACACCCGCCATGAGCGCACCTGAAGCATGATTTGTGAAAACATTCTCCTTCCATTGTCACCTGCATATAAGGATTTTTAGCTATTCAACATTTTATAATTTATTTTATCAGTGTTGTTGGATCCGAATCAGATATATTAGATCAGTTAATCCATGTGTCTTTTTCTGTATAATCTATTTATGAATAAATAAAACCAACCAATCCAGGAGTCATTTTGGTTGAAAAAAAAAAGGGTCAGATTGAACTGATCATGTTGAACCATGACCCAGTTAAAAAACTCGAACAACATTGCTAAACGTAAACTAACCTTCTCTAGTGGGTAAACTGTTTTGCTGCAAGCAGAACATTTGTCTTGGGTTCCAGAGAACATGGAAGAGACTTTGCTGGGTGCCCTAGACTGCATCAGATAAAACAGAAATTCTTGTTTCACCCTATCCAACCGATGTAATAGAAGATTAAAACTCAAATCATACAAAAAAAAAATATATATATATATCAGAAGAACAATGAAACTACCCCATCATTTGACTTCTCAGCTTTTCCTGAAACAACATTACAGAAAATAACATACTGTTAATTAATACAGGAAGAACCTTAAAAAAATGTAAGAATAGAATATATGTAAGGGAAAAAATGTATTACCACCTTGGAAATTCTTGCTGAAATTTCCAGATTCTTTGAACAGTTGTTCAAAATGAGTCTTACAGTAAAGAACTCCATCCATGGAGGAGTAGTTGCTCATCTACAATTGAAGAATTATCGAATCAATTAAAATATCAATTAATAGAAAAAATTAAAAGAAAAGAAGAAAAGGGTATTAATTAATATTTATATACCACAAGGGTTCCTTTGCAATGGGTGCATTTGAAGCAGGATTTATGATAAGGAACACCTTCAAGAGACAACATATCAACAACATATACAGTCTTGTCACAAGCCTTACATTTGTCAAGAGTTCCAGTGAAAGCCGCCATTTTCTTATTATTGCTTTTCCGAAACCTCAAGAAAATGCAAGAGAAAAAAAAATGTACTAAAAACCGGTCGGAGAATCAAGAAAGCTGTAATAACGTTCAACGACCAACAGTGCGTGGTGGATAGTATTTGTGGGTTATATTATATCATCTCAATAATTATTCTCAGACACATGATGGGAAATATTAAAACAAAAGGTTTGTTCCTGAATCAGATATCATACCAAGAAATTTATCTGGTTCTTTTTTCTTATGTACTAAATTTGGAATGGTATTGCTTTAAACTTGGATAGGATTGGAGTGAAACAAGGTAACAAGGTTTGGGTTTCTTGACTTTTTCTAGATTTAAATAAATTTGGATCAAGGAAAATGAAAAACCAACTGCTAAATTTTCTTTTGGTTGCATTTGATAGATTTGTTGGTTTTGGGTGGTGGTTAAGTTAGGTGGAATGCCAACCATATTTGTAATTAGTAATTACTACTAATGTGGCAGTGTTTCATGTCACGAACTTGTTGAGATTATGGCTTTTTAGCTGTCAACAACCCTGAAATATTTATATTTCCTAACATTTATATTCTTTTTTTGTCATGCGAAAATCAGAACAAATTTTGCTAATAACAGAGTATAATCACATTTTGTAAACTTAAATTTATTTAATTGTCGACGATGATATTAGCATATCTTTAAAAATAGTACTATAGTAGCATATCTTTCATTAAAAAAATGGACACTAAATCGATCCGGTACAAACAAGATTACTTATAAGATATATTTTAAAAATGAAACAAATTGCAATTATTTTAGATTGTAACTGCTACTGTTATTGTTGCTGGTGCTATTATTCCTGACCTTGTTGTTGCTATTATTAGACTCATCAGTCATGGACGCTAGATTAGGTTGGTTATGCCTCATTGTTTCTTTTTTTGAAAAAAAAAAAATAGAGTATATAGAATAGAATAATGCCGAACAATATTTTTTGGAACAAAATTCAAAATTAAGGTTGAATTTGCAATACTTTTTTCAGCATACAAGTTCGTTTTGTAGTGTCTCCTGCCCCATATACAAAGGGCAAGTAATGAAGAAGTTGGCCACTTGCTACAGAGGCAGAACAACCTGCTGGGATAGTACAACATCCGAGATGGTCTTTCCATGTCGGTCAATCCTCCGAGAGCAGTTAACACCACCATCTAGAATGTTCCTGACTACGACATTCAGCGAACAGATTCCCCTCACTTCATAAATTTCTACAGTTACATGTTCATCGACCCATTTGTCCCTCTTCAGGATTGATTCTGAGTCCGGAAATGACGAATTGTTCATCAGAGTAGAGACGACTCCCTTTACCCATTCAGGAGTTACTAGCTTCTTCAATCTCTTGATATCGGGAAGGAAGTGTGGGATGATTGAGAAATTCATGTCGTTCCCTTTGTCTCCGGCTCTGCTATGTGCTACAGTATAAAGTGGAATCGACTGACCAGGTGGAGCAGGAGATGATGTAAGTGCAGGTAAGGAATAGTTTACATGAGATTCATCCAGGTTAGGCTTCGTATATGGGGATGATTCAGCTTCGTGTACAGTATTCCCATGGATAATTTCATCCTTGTCTGAATTTGTTCCTTTGCTGCACTTAGCTCCAGTTTGCCAGAAAACGTGGTCGAGTCCAATCTGAAATCCAAATAATAATGCATTTGTTAGAAACTTACATATTGCAAGCTTGCAACGAGTCATAATAAGGAAAATGCTTGACCAACTACTTAACAATTTCATAAATGCATTGGAGTTATCTACTGGGTATGAACTTCAATAAAATCAGAAATTCAGAACAGAAAACTAATATAATTAATATCAAATTTGTGGAGTCAAATGCACCCAGAGAGAAGAACTGAATTGGCGAAAGACATTCTACCGAGTAATAATTGTAAACCCCCCACCTTAGATACAGGAAAAAAATTAATGGTCGAGAGATTGGCAGCTTACCAACTGTTTTTCAAGAAATATCTCTTTCTTATACCCAGTGCTGTATCAATAAACAAAGAAAATAATCATCTAATTGTAGTTGCAGGGAATGGCCAACAGAAGCATATATTGAGAAAATGCTGATGCTTTAACAATTAATGAGGAACGACGGGCAGATAAGGAAATTAACCTGATACCACCACCACCAGCAGGCCCATTTGTATATAATGCGGTGAATTCTCTTGTAAGTAGGACTGCATGCTCCTTTAGTTCAAACAATCCATCCATTCTTAACCTTATGTCTCTAATATTACTCCACGAAGAATTGTTATCATGCATGCCAACTGCCTTCAGGCTATCAAGTCCAATAACATATGACAAGATATGACTACTAGCTCCAGGGCATACTTCTTCAATCCATGACCTGATCTTAAAAATACATAGATGGCAACATGTTACCTCATTACACTGTTTTAATCTAATAGGAGGAGAAACCTTATACAACCATAACTAGTCCCTTCAAAAACAATATAAGCAACTATCTTTGGAAAAGATGATACTTATTTAATTAATCACACACTTGTAAATACTGACCTAACCAGATATTCAGCAGCTTTAGCACGCATCACACATCCGTACCCTCCGTATGATATCTCTCCCCATCCTTTCCAACCACAAACCTGTAAAAAAAGAAGTCAAAGTCCAGAAAAGGTCACCAACCAAGGGAAGGCCTTGTTATGAGTTTCAAAAAGATACATATATGATGCATGCACAATTACCTTTGGAAGCAAGCGCAAAAGTTTACCAGGCCTGGATTCTAAAGATGGTTTTGCTCCAGTACAGAGTACACGGCAACCTGATAAGGGTTGAAATGAAACATCCCGAAAATCAATCACCTGCATTTCAAGAGGATTTCAATTTGATGCCCATTTAACATGAGGTCTTGAATATGCACATAACTCACCACATCTGGCGTGACATAAGCACCTGGATCGCCAACCTCATAAAGAAGTTGTTGGGCACAAGTACTGAAATTTAACAACCCACCGCTGCCCTCTGGCTTAGCTACACAAACTTGTCCATCAAAACTTATTTCAGCATAAGGAAGAGATAAATCCAGAAGAGCAGGACAAGACAAGTCTCGATATTTGTCACCTGTGGCATGAAGAATGTAATAGTATTCATTAACAGAGTTCTACTTTTGACAATTTAAGAGATATTGTTTCGATCAAATCAAGCTCACATGGATGCATGAAGTATCCTCCCGTGAGTTGACAACCACACTCTAGGAGATGGCCAGCCAAGGATCCCTGCGCCAGCTCCCTTAAGTCATCCCAATTCCAACCCAGTTCATAAACCTTATCGTGCACCAATTCAATAAATTAGAGGAAGCTAGTGAGAAGCAAGTTCAAAAAACAAGAGCAGATTAGGCATACTGCATAAAACCAGCCAAAGATGAAGAAATGAATGAAACAATACCAGGGATAAAAAAAGAGCAGATAAACTAAAAAAATGTCCGAAACTAAGTCAACAAAGATATAAACTGAAACAGAATTAAAGGATGTAAAGAAAGTAAAAGATTCCTACCATTGGTGCTAAGAACAAAGCAGCATCAGCAATCCGTGAAGTAATAACAACTTCCGGTTGATACTTTTCCAGACACTCAACTATAGGAGCTGCTCCCAAATAAGTGCTAACACCCTTCAGTAACAGAAAATTGTGTAAGCCTTACAAGTAATATGGGAAGAAAGGAAAAAATGAACTACTCAGGATTAGATAATATTTGATGGAGTAACAAATTGAGATCTTATCGTGAAACATAAAGCACAATAGGCATGTTATTTACTGGAAAAGAACTTGAATCTTACACCTTCTGTAATACTTGAGTTCCTAGATGGAGATCCCAAACCTGAAAATGAAAATTTCCTATGCTTTAAATTTTACAACCTTAACAGTTAACGCATACTCACAGCATGATGAAAATACATATAAGACTTTATTCATATATCTTAATGGCCCATTCAGTCAAAAAATAAAACTTCATAAGATTCATTTACATAGCGACAGAAGTACCTGATTTATAGGAAGAAAGCTCATGAGCTATAGCAACAGAAACATTGAGCCCCAGATTACTGGCAATTTTTAGAACACTCTCCTGAGCACCAAGTGGATCCACTGACAAGAATTGATAATAAAAGATTCAGAAAAAAATTAAAACACCAACATTAAAGAAATACTCAATAATTGCAAAGGTTTATGTTGCATTAAAATTCAATTTTGATGTACTTACTTGCACCCATGTTGGTTATTATGCAAGTTCCTCTTTCCAAGGCCAAAGGAAGAAGCAAACGCATCCACTCTGAGACTGCACAATTATTGCAAAATCAAGGGAGAGTCAACAACAAAAAACAAAGCTGATAATCACATGTATAATTAGTTTTTTCCACATTTCCATGTTTCACTGATCAACGATTATATTTGAACATTACAATGTTAACGATAATTTTCCATCTTAATTAGTCCTAATTAATTACCCACCACCACCACCATGTTCTTATAAAAAAAAAACTATCAAATCCTGGGAAAAGAAGAGCGCAGAGTTATATACAGACTAGTAGATGATTATTAACAATCCGAAAGAATTACATACTGCGAGAATCATAACCATCACCACCAGACACCATAATCTGATAGCGATCAGCAAGGGTACGCTCTGCTAAGCATTCAAGCACTAGATAGTTAAGTTCCTTAACTCTCCCAAGTAACTTAAGCGCCGCCGAGGGCCTATCACCTGCAAACCCAGCTCCACAGCCTATATATACCTTATTCTTTCGCCTATGGGGATTGACTCTCTGAAATCAAAATCAAGATACTGAGCTTGCTCTTTTCTTCTCTTCAACAAAGATAATAATAAGAACAAAACAGCATCGACAAGAAACAATCTCGAACTTACCAGTTTGATTACACAGTCTTTAATATCATTTCCATCTTGATCTTCCATTAACATCTTAATTCCTTCAAGAAACAGCCGGAGCTTTCAAAGAGGGATTTTCAACAGGAAAAAAAAAAAAAAAACCGCCGGAGATGAGAGGTATCCGAATTGCTGTTCTTGGCATGACCCGAGCCCGTGCCGAAATGAATGATATGGGCCGCCTGAAGAAATATAAGATGCTGGTGGGTCCCATTCTTGCTCTGTAGTTATCCATTAATTTCTACTGGATGTGTGATGACTTGTCCATTTTAATTCTTTTTTTTAACAAACTTGTCCATTTTAATGTCAATCCGCTATTCAGACAAAGCGCATGATAATTACGTACCAATAATTATGCAACAACTCAGCGAAACGTAAGTACACGCAGAAAACTAGGATTAAAGATTCAAGACGGCTCTCCCCAGCTTGATAGGAGTCACATCCAATGGAGATGCAGCACGTTTTCTGAACTGAAAAGACATCTAGACCGTTAATTCCTGAACCAGCGTAGCCTTTTCATTGTAGCACTAATCCAACAACAAGAACAGAAGCCTCTGCTCTGCGAATTTCTCTTCTAATTTGCGTAAAATCTCGATGGATATGAATTTCAGCGCTTGAACTTTGATACCTCAATGGCTACTCCATCACTAGTAAATGTAAACTGTGCGAGAATCAAAGGAGGCGAAGATGGAATTTCATTTGAATTTGGTTCCATTAATGCGTTTTCTGGAAAGGAATCTTTCGGTCATGGTTTTGTTCCAAGTTCGTTTAGAAGAATGAACAGTAACAGCTCAGGAATCGGAAGTGGATTTCGTGTCTTTGCAAAATTTAATAAATGGAAGAAGCATGATTATCCATGGTCGGATGATATTGATCCTAATACTAGCAGTGGACACTTGACTTACCTGTCTAATTTCAAGCCACTTCTTGAGAAACCTAAACCAGTGACACTTCCTTTTGAGAAGCCATTGATTGATCTCGAGAAGAGAATTATTGAGGTTAGTTGATTTTAGTTTTCTTGGCAAATTTGGTATGCGCATTGAAGCTTATTCTTAGTTTTGTCTTCTAAGAACAGGACTAAAATTGAAATTCAAAATTTGAGATGGATTTTAGGTGAATTGCTTGTTACGCCTTGGCTAATGTAGGTACGAAGAATGGCTGATGAAACTGGCCTAGACTTTAGTGATCAAATTGGGGCTTTAGAAGGCAAATACCAGCAGTTAAGGTTTTGATTCTTTTGAAGCAACTAAGGATATATTCTAGTTCTCCATTCAAGATGAAAAATAATGGACTATTGTTGTGTATTACTACCTTCTCTTCTGAAATTTCAGGCTCTGAAAGATGTGTACACTCATTTAACACCCATACAACGCCTTAGTATTGCTAGACATCCCAACAGACCAACGGTTCTCGACCATGTGTTAAATATCACAGAGAAGGTAGATTGTAATTATTATACCCCTTGTGTTTATTCTCATGCACCAGTATATGAAAGTATGGCATCAGATTAAGTACTGAATATTCTATTATTCTAGATCTTTAGTGGGCGGAACTTCATGGAGACCGTGCTGGTTATGATGACCCAGCTATTGTGACTGGTATTGGAACCATTGATGGTAAATCATATATGTTCATAGGCCATCAAAGAGGCCGAAACACCAAGTAGAATATTGCTCGCAACTTTGCAATGCCTACTCCTCATGGGTATGTTCAAAAATCTTATAAGGCACTTTCGTTGTGCAATGTTTCACCAGAATTTTTCAAAATTGACAAATTTGATAAATCTTAATTCATTCTACTCTGCGTTTCTCTTGCTTGCATTTATTTTACCATTAGTTTATTTTGATAGTGTGAGATTAAAAATGCTGCCCTTAAAGTTACCAATTGCGAAAGAAATTCTGCAATTATCACCAACCTTTTTGGTACATTTGTTGTTTGTGAGGATTAGCCACTTACAATTAAGTATTTCTTTAAACAGATATCGGAAGGCCTTGCGAATGATGAAATATGCTGGTCATCATGGTTTCCCAATTGTGACTTTCGTCGACACTCCAGGGGCCTTTGCTGATCTAAAATCAGAGGAACTTGGTCAGGTCCACATACGATCTTTGTTTCTTCAATCCCTGCCGGTTGCTATCATAATTCATGCTGTTCACATTCAGACATTATTATTAATGAAGTTGCCTGTTTTACTTTATGCAGGGTGAAGCAATAGCTCATAATCTGAGAACAATGTTTGGACTGAAAGGGCCCATTATAACTGTTGTAACTGGTGAAGGTGGTTCAGGAGGCGCTTTGGCTATTGCTTGTGCCAATAAACTATTAATGCTGGAGAACTCAGCTTTCTATGTTGCAAGGTGATAATCTGATTTCCCTTGCATTACTTGTATTTATTATCTGCATTATGCACGTTTTTTAACTTCATCCTTAGGATTATCTCTGAATTGAAACCTCTAATACTCAATTTTCCATTTACTTGTTTTTTACATCATGGCTTCAAAATTGTTATGCATTCTCCTGCTATTTCATATAATTTCTGAAACATTTTCACGGTGGCATCATTATTGGACTAGTCCTGAAGCATGCGGTGCAATATTATGGAAGTCTTCCCAAGCAGCTCCAAAGGTGCTTGAATTGTTTGACGGTTAGGCTTATGTGTTCTTTCAAAAAGAAAACTTAATACACATAACAGTTCTCTAATTTGTGTAGGCAGCTGAGAAACTAAGGATAACCGCTCAAGAGCATTACAGGCTGAAAATCGCTGACGCCATCATTCCTGTATGAAATTTTTCCTATTGGAGCTCTTCAATATCACTGATATTATATGTGCTCAGACCAGTTCCATTTTGTTCTTATGTATGTTGTTATGTTATCTAGGTGGTGCACATGCAGATCCTGCATGAACTTCGCAACAAATTAAGCATGCCATCACCGAAGCTATGGAGGTAAGTGATCTCTACATACATATAAACAATATACGCAGACTTTGAAAGCCAAAGTAATAGAAGTAGAATATGAATTTAGGAACTGGGAAATATGGACAAAGAAGAGTTACTCCATCACCGGATGAACAAATTTAGGCACATTGGAGGTTTCCAGGAAGGCTTAAGAGTTGAGCCAGAGAGGAAACGACACATGAAACCGTCTGAGGCAAACAAAGCAAACGCAGCTGATATAGAATTAGAGCTTGAAAGTTTAAAGAAAAAGATTCTAGAGTCTAAGAGTCCATTTGAACCAATTTCGGCTGAAGCAGTTGAGAAGCTGAAGCAAGATGTAGACCGTGAGATTACCAATGCATTCATTTCAATGGGTTTGCATGAAAAGCTAGAAGCAGTCAAGTTGGAACTATCTAAAGCCCCAAATCTTGACGGTCTTGACGGTAACTTAAAGGATAAGGCAGACAAAATAATGGAAGAATTTAAGCAGAATTTGTCACGGCCAGGAGCTTATCTTGGACTAAAACAGAAGCTTGAAAAGTTGAACTTAGTTAATCGACTCATTGAGCTGAAAAACAGAAGTGATAAGCTAAAAGCTGAGATTAATCAAAAAATCCCAGATAAGATAAAAGCAAAGATTGAACTTTTAAAGAATGCTGAAGAAAAAAGGTCCAATGGTGATCCAGTAGAGAATGATTTAATGGAGGAAGCAGAAAGAGCTAAAAAAGAGCTAATTAATGTACTGAAGTCATCTGGCTTGGAGATAGATAGTTGGCATAGCAAAGAAAGACACGGCAGCACCATCACCTGCACTGCAAGAGAAAATAAAAACTGTTAATAAGGAGATTTCAGAGGAAATTGAAAAAGTGTTAAATGAAGAAAATCTCAGTGACAAAGTTGATGAGTTAAGGTCAGAGATACAAAAAGGGTCAAGTTCAGGAAAAGTGGAGAAATTGGAATCTGAGATCAAAGAAAGAATTCTTTCTGCCTTAGATGATATGACATTGAAAGATAAATTTGAGAATCTAAAACTGGAATTGGCATCTGTATCAGAATCAGCAGCAACGGAAGATAAGGTTAGCGTTGAAAATAGCAGATTGTGACATATTATTTGGTAAAGGGAGAAATTGATGCGACTTTATAAGACATTATTATTTGCATTTCTGTATGCATTTTTCTGTATTATACTAGAAATTCCTCTAGAGTTGTTTTGTATCACTGTCACTGTTATATCACTGTAGTTCCATTTTCTGTAATTATAATTCTTACTATTTCTAGCTTCATTCCATGAGATAATCCTGAAATGAACTTTGCTGAAATTTGATGATATGTCATATGTCTTTGTCTGTATTTATAAAGTCAATGATGTCTTTGCAGAATTAGCTGTTTCTAATCTTTAGTTGTTTTAAATAATTCTTAATTTTTAAGTTGCTATTCACAAAATTTTAAAAGTTGAAATTAAATTTTTATAAAATATTACTTCAACAATTAAAATTGCTCGAAAAGTATTATTGAATAATACAAATAATTTAAATATTTAATGATAGTGTAATTATACACTAAAAACAATATATTTAATGGTTGCTGATATAATAAAGCAATACAAAATCTTTTTTAAAGAAATAGTATAATTAATTAACCTTTATCATAAGAAAAGATAAATAAACTTTTTATTTGCCAAATGCATCGCAACGGTTGGTTCTTCAGTTTTTAGGGGGTCCTGCAGACGATTATCGAAGCTAACCCAATTACCCAACCATGTCCGATCCGATCTTTCGTTTCCTTACTGCTTTATTTATATTTGTATTTTGCCCCCCAACTTTTTTGTTATTAACACAACAGCGCACAATATTTTGAATATTGTTCAAACTGCCCCAAGGTTTGATATTACAGAATAAATAATTTATTCAATAAATAAAAAACTATACAAACATTATATTGGATAAAAAGAAAATACAATTTTTTCTAATTTATGAAGTGATACAACTACATTTTAAGTTTATTTTAATGTCTATTTTATAAAAAATATACTTAATTTAAGGTTGATTTATTTAACTTTCAAACTTAGTAACTCAACTCATTTACAATTATGATAAAATTACATCTATTAATAGTTATTTAATTCATCAATATTTCATATTTAACTACAAATACTTAAAAAAGAAAATTGTTTGTTTTGAAGAAATTGAAAGGATGGGATTCAAATTTTCTATTGACTTACTCAATTCAATTATTTGGTTGATAATAAAACAAGCACAATCCATAAAATTATTAAATTTAATCATAATCTCGATTCCATGGAAATGATGAAATGTGAAATCTCATGTATTAGTATATGAGATTTCACAATTTCTAATATTTTAATTATTATATAATGTGAATTTATGTATTCTATTTTAATAATATATTTAAAATCCAATCGTTCTTTATTTAAATTAAATAATATAATTTGTAAATTACAAAATTCACAACCCATGCATTTAACATCCATAAAATATTTTTTAAAAAATTATCAAAAGCATAATTTAAAATACCCATAAAATTTGATTCGGGAAGTATAAAAATTAAAAATTTGAGAAGTATAAAAGTTGATTTAGTGTGAAAATGTATATGTATGCATATATTGGCAATTTATTTAAATTCAAAAATAGATGATAACGACAAGTTGGCTTAACGAGATAATGCATTAGATCCATTAAACATGCTTCAGTTTAAATTCCTGCATTATTAATGAATAAATTTGGGTTGGGAGGTCGAGTCTTTAATGTGTATTTGGTGTTCGGTGGATTTCAAAAAAATATAAAAATAGGTTGAATTTGAATGAAATAAATAATATTTTTTTTGAAAGAGAAATTAAATAAATAATCTTTAAAAATAGAACTAGAAACTTAATTTTGAAATTAAGTCGGTTGTTTCTGCAATAGTATAAAAGATGCAGGTCAAAATTGCAAATAACAAACAATAGCTTGACGCCCTAGTCCCCTAGAACGGTTTCTTCGTCATTTTCCTCGTCTCCACGAACACAATCTATTCTCATATCCCGCGGCCTAAACGCCATGAATCAACGAACAAACCTTCCTTTCTCCTTTCGTAGCTGAATATTTGTTCCATTTCGCTCTCAAATTTTCGAAATCTACTGTTTTCATTTCAGATCCGAAGATTTTTTTCACCTTGATTTTGCTCCAAAGTTACGATTTCCGATCGCATCCAAAACCCTACTCTGATTCCTTCAACAAATATAGAGTCTTCGTTTTTCTCAGTAGGACCTGGTTTCTTTCTTTATTTTACGGTTATAGCTCGCCAGAAACCCTTTGTTAATTGCGTCATTGTATAAACTTTTCGTGGATTCCATTCTTTTACCTAATGTTAGAGGTTTTAGTCCCATTATTTTTGTAATTATTTACTGCTAGAGCTCGGTTTTGGTTTCTTTAGGAAGTGTTTCCGCAAAAATTGGATTTGAATAGGTTTTATAGTTAGGGTTAGGGGTTTGTGATGAATAGTAACAATAGAGGGCGGTATCCGCCAGGGATTGGCGCCGGTAGAGGAGCAGGCATGAATGCGAACCCTAGTTTTCAGTCAAGGGTTCCGCAGCAGCAGTATGTGCAGAGGAACATAGTGCAGAATCATCACCAGTTTCAACAGCAACAACATCAGCATCACCAACAGCAACAACACCAGCAGCAGCAGCAGCAGCAACAACAATGGTTGAGGAGGACTCAGTTACCTGCCGCTGATTCCAACGTTGACGAGGTCGAGAAAACCGTTCAGTCTGAGGCCGTTGACTCCAGGTTCGTTTATTTGTATATTAGGATATGTTGTATTATGTGTTTTGATTGTTGGACTCTCTATCCTTGTTTCAAATCTTTGTTTCGCTGATGTTTATTGTGGTTTCTGTTGCCGGTGTTTAGAATATTTCTCATCTTGCACTCGTGTATTCCAATTCTTTATGGTGTTTGCGGCCTTGGTATTGTTTGTGACAAGAAGTGAAATTTACTTGAGTTTGTTGAGTATGGCTGCTTGTCCTTTTGAAATGGTTAACCAATATCATTGATGTTTCTGTCTGTGGATACGTGGTTTCATTTTCGTTTTTCTGTAGAACTTCTAATATTAAGGTAATATGTGGTAGTGGATAGGTGGTTGATGTATAGTCCATTGGTATGGTGAATTTGGTGTATTTGCCCTTTTCTTTTTGACTTGATTACCTATCTCCTCATCATAAATTTTTTGTGCACTTTCTATTTCCTTTCGCCTGTTAGAATTTTGTTAGGAGTATTTATGCTACCTTTTTACCAGTTTTTGGTACAGATGATATGCTAAATTATTGCGGAACCTGAAATTTCTCTGCATCCATGTGATTATCTGGATCCTTTTTATTTTTTCAAATGGCTTCAGTTGCAATAAGGATTTATTTCTTGAGTTGCAAAGATTGGTATTTCATTTTATTGCTTAATCCTTGTGCGACATTTTTCTGTTTGGCGTCTGTTAGTTTCCTATTGGCATTGGAAGAAGGATGTATTTGTATGCATGTCATGTTATGTATTATAGAGTATGTTTCTTTACGTACAGCTATTTCTGATATAAGATTTTGTTCTCTTCTGCTTTTCCAAATTGCATGTTTTTGTTTCACATTTTTAGAAGTTGACTTAATCATTAACACTTCCTCTTTTTTTATGTTTACTACTTCAGTTCTCAAGATTGGAAGGCAAGGTTGAAGATACCACCACCTGATACACGCTACAGAACGGAGGTATGGTCCTAGTTCTCAACTATTCATTTACTCTACAATAATGCGTGTGGTTATGTCAGTTGGTGACTTTGAAACATACATTGTTCAGGATGTCACAGCAACAAAAGGAAATGAGTTTGAGGACTATTTTCTGAAACGGGAACTACTGATGGGAATCTATGAGAAGGGCTTTGAAAGGCCATCTCCTATTCAGGAAGAAAGCATACCAATTGCTCTTACTGGTAGTGATATTCTTGCTAGAGCTAAAAATGGGACTGGGAAAACAGCAGCTTTTTGTATTCCTGCTTTGGAAAAGATTGACCAAGATAACAATGTTATTCAAGGTTTGAACTCTCACTATCCGCACATATTTTTAAGTTAAATTTGAATGCATGTTTTGTCATATAGTAAGTTATTTGTAGCGATTTTTTGGGCTGGTTTAAAGTTGCTGCTGCTGCTGATGGTGGTGGTCCTGCTTCAAACTAGAAGATGGGTATCTATTGCTGCTTGATCATTATTGATGTGGAAGCCATTGCAGTACTTTGCACAATTTATTTGTGGAATTTATCACATAGGAGTGAAATAAGTCTGGCATGGATGCAATATTGCTAGGGTTGGAATGATCTCTTTTCTCTGTGGGTTTGGCTGGTAATTTATTGTGGCCTGGTTTGGCCTAATCTCTTCATTGAAATACCATAACTTGAGATTTTTATGATGCTGTATTTTTCTATGGTGATTGTTGGACTGATATCAATGTATGCCCTATTCAATAATGAGGATTTGATAACTGCCCAGGGGTTCAAGAATCTGTTTCTGTTCTCATTATCTTCATATTTGTGTACCACTAACCCGCTCAATCCATGTGCATGCAGTTGTTATACTTGTTCCAACAAGAGAGTTGGCTCTTCAAACATCACAAGTTTGCAAGGAACTTGGGAAGCATTTGAAAATCCAAGTAATGGTTACTACAGGTGGTACAAGTCTAAAAGATGACATCATGCGTTTATATCAACCTGTTCATTTGCTGGTTGGGACTCCTGGAAGAATTTTAGATCTTGCAAAAAAAGGTGTTTGCATTTTGAAAGACTGTTCAATGCTTGTCATGGATGAGGTATGCTTGAGCCAATCATCTGTTTCTTTGCTGCTCTTCAATTTTTAATTCTTGCAACACCTAGCTTATTCAGAAGGAAGTTATATTCTTAGTTAATTTACTGAGACTCGGTAAATATAACTTTTCTAAGGCATAAATTGCTAATTTTGCATTTATTCTTTTTTCCAGGCTGACAAACTTTTGTCTCCAGAATTTCAACCTTCTGTAGAGCAGCTGATCCGTTTTCTTCCTCCAACTCGTCAGATTTTAATGTTTTCTGCTACATTTCCTGTTACTGTTAAGGATTTCAAGGATAGATATTTGCAAAGGCCTTATATCATCAATCTTATGGATGAGCTTACTCTGAAGGGTATCACACAATTCTATGCTTTTGTTGAAGAACGACAGAAAGTCCACTGCTTAAACACTCTTTTCTCTAAGGTTTGGTCTCAACTATAATGCTGAATGCTGACGTGTATATATTTTTTCCCTATGCTGATACGATACAAATGGGAATATTTGCAGCTTCAAATAAACCAATCGATCATCTTCTGCAACTCAGTGAATCGTGTGGAACTGCTGGCCAAGAAAATTACAGAACTTGGATATTCTTGTTTTTATATCCATGCTAAGATGTTACAAGATCATCGTAACAGAGTGTTTCATGACTTCCGTAATGGTGCATGCAGGAATCTTGTATGCACAGGTATGTTGCTGATGTTTTTGCAATGGCGGTGTATGTATTGCATTCTTCTTTTGCCTATAAAATTGGTCGTTGTGCATGGATCTGTCACTGTCAGCAGCTGTAGCTTCTTTCTACTTTATTTATTGATGATTGAACTTGTCTTTTCTGGGTTCTAGTATTTGGATCAGAATTTTGAAAGTAAGCTAAAGAGGTACATATACCTAATAATGCAGCTGTGGTGCTGAGGAATATTATAGTTGAGTTTTATTATTTAATGAAAGCATACATAGAAAATAAGCAAGCAATAAGGTTAAACTCATTACATGTTAGAGGTGCATAATAGACTGATCTTTTCTAAGCTTGACTTTTCCTTCCTGTTATGTTTGGATGGGCATTTAATTGTCTGCAGGGAATTTGTCATGGAATTTTTTTATTGTTTTTTAAAGTGGTAAGATGCTTGGTATATGATATCTAACAGTACCCTTACTTTTTGCAGATTTGTTTACCAGGGGTATAGACATCCAAGCTGTGAATGTTGTCATTAACTTTGATTTCCCCAAGAATTCTGAGACGTATCTTCACAGGGTATGTTGAAGACAATTTCTGCCCACTTACCATTGTATTAAAATATTTTTGGTATCCTGACAGATATGATTTTGTGTGCAGGTTGGTCGATCAGGAAGGTTCGGGCACCTTGGTTTGGCTGTGAATTTGATCACCTATGAGGACCGCTTTAACTTGTATGCCTTTTTTTCTCTATTCTTTGCTGTCTTCTGTGATTGATGCTGATAATGGGCTTCCTGATTTGTTTTCCTCTTGTAATTTGAGATCATTTTTTTTTTCCCTTGCAGGTATAGGATTGAGCAAGAACTTGGGACTGAGATTAAGCAAATTCCGCCGCATATTGATCAGGCAATTTATTGCCGGTAACTTGTGAGAGATACCTAGCTTCTCTTCACCGATGGCAGTGGCAACAAGGGGTGGGAAATGGGTGAGTAATTTTGCAAGTTCTGCATTGTCTGGGGTCGGTCAGGTGATTGATGTATTGTTTTCTTGTTTGTAGGAAGTCCGAGTTGTCAGTTGAAGACGGGTATCTGGGAGCAACTTCTAAGAGCAACTTCTAAGAATTAAATATATTGTTGATGGAAGACTTTTGATTGCTGTATGCATTCAACACTGAATGCTTTTGTTTGTTTTTGAATTTTCATGGCCTGAAACTTTTGACAGGATCATAGCTTTAGAATCTTAATGATCTGTGAAACAATCCCAGACAGAAAGATGTTGGGTTGCGTTCTGGTTGTGTTGTGTTGGATTTCCGTGGTCACTGTTGAAACTGAAGGGTTGTACTTTGTGGGAGGAAAGGTTTTCTCGTTCATCTCCGTCGTCGTCTTGGATCCGTATTAATAATAAAGGGCTGTGACTTGAATATATCTTTGTTCTTTGTCAGATGCTATTTCTTGTCTCGCTACTGGGGACATAGTTTTCTTCTTCTGTTGGGGTCATCCGGTGGTGGAATTTTGCTCTTTGTAAATAGATGTCGGTGTGCTGTTTTGCTTATGAATG